>VXBJ01003729.1:386164-438252 GCA_013400055.1 Nycticryphes semicollaris
TTTTGTCTGCCAAGGTGATTTGTACAGCCTTGGGGTGCTGATGTTTCCTTTTTCCACATCACTGGAACAGGACATACTCTCAACTTCACAAAGAAATCTTGTGCAGGCTAATAATTCAAATCAAATTTGACAAATGTTAAATTTGACAAAATGACAAAAAAAAAGTGTTTGATTATTATAAGTTTCATTGTCAGGGTAAGAATCCACAGGAAACATACTAAAAAAAAAAAATCTGTAAGATTTTCCCAGTGTGGCTAGAAAACCTAACAGTGGGAGAGTGAAAGAATTTTAGGGTAAGCTACAGATTTCAAATTTCAGAAAAAAAAAAAAATCCCCAAAATCCCAATGCCCCCAAGAGGCAAAGTGGTTTTGATCTCATAACTCCGAAGGAGTTCAGAATTCAAAGGATCCCAACTGATCTTGCTCTGTGTTGCTCAGGAAGCAAAAAGGAAGAGCTAAACATCCATATATCTTTTGCTTCTGCATTTTCTTCTTGAAGATACACAATAGATGCGCTGAAAAGGGTTGTGAGGGGATTGCGTGGGCACTTCCTAGTCAGTATATGACCCCATAGGAACCATCATCAGCTGGTCCAAGCTACAGCAGCCACTGGCTGCTGTAACTTGGACTGTCACAGAGAACTGTCAGGCTATTAACTGATTCTTGGCTTTTCTTCCTCTCAAATTTCTCTGACATATCTTGCCTAACTATGCATAGAGGGAAAAGAGACCTTCCTTACACATCCTCCCACTTTCCAGCAAAGCCAGCTGAGTTCCTACTTTCTTCCTCCTGAGATGCTTCCAGCTCAGGAGAAAAAGTAGGCAACAGAAGGACAATGACAACCCCCTCCTGCCCTGCAGCACAGGAGAGACGAGCCAGCAGACACCCAGAACACTCTGGCTCAGCCAGAATCGTTTCTGTCTTCCCAAAGCACTTTTGGATGCGATGCTCCCTTATGGCTTTGCTGCGATGATGGGGCTGAGCCAAACACTCCCAGATGAACGCTGCAGGCTGTGGCTCAAAGAGAGCACTTCTGCTCCCACAACCAAATTCTCCCAGTGGTGCTCGCAGCAGAGACAGACTGGAGAGCCTGAGCTGGACACCCCTGCACAGGCTCAACACTGCTCCTTTTCCTTCACCTGGAAATTCTCTCTCCAATAATACACTGGAATTGACACTTTTGTTACAACAAACTATCAAACTCCACTCCTTGAAAACAAGCCATTTTTACAGGAGACCCTGTCAAAACAAGCTCCTAAGGTTGCAACCAGCAATACTGGCCCAGATTTGTCCCACATTAGCTTAAAGGACACAGAGCTACCCATCTTCTCTCTGCTGCTCGAAAAGTAGCTGGGGCCCCTAACTCCTGCATCTCTGTATAGGAGGATGAATCCAGGGCACTGAAGCCCTCAGTGACAGCAGTTCTGCGGCTCTGGCCTGACCTGATACAAACTGTGAGTCTGGCCTCGGGAGCACACGGATGTTCTTGGACATACCGTGACTGAGGCCAGCACACAGAATCATAGCATTGTAGAACAGGCTAGGTTGGAAGGGACCTTTAAGATCATGTAGTCCAACCATCAACCTAACTCTGAAAAAACATCATTAAACCATGTCTCCAAACACTATGTCAACCTGCCTTTTAAATACCTCCAGGGATGGTGACTCAACCACTTCCCTGGGCAGCCTGTTCCAATGCTTAGTGATGCTTTCAGTGTGATTAATGTTTCCTAATATCCAATCTGTACCTCCCCTGGCACAACTTGAGGCTGTTTCCTCTTGTCCTGTCACCTGTGACTTGGCAGAAGAGAACGATCCCCACCTCTCCAGAACCTCCTTTTCAGGTAGTTAGAGAGAGTGATAAGGTCTCCCCTCAGCCTCCTTTCCTCTAGGCTGAACAACTTCAACTCCCTATGCCATTCCTCATAAAGACTTATTCTCCAAAATACATACCAAGAGACACAACTCAATTTACCTGTGTGGATCTATGACAAGGAAGCTGCAGGGGGCCTAGATATTGGTCACTTTGACAAACGACGCTAGCTGCAACACAACGTGGAGATGAAAGCCAAGGCCAGCTGCCTCTGTCTTACCTTTCTTTTGACCTCTTCCTCATCGTCAGTCCTGATGCATGACGGGTCATTCAGCAAAGGGCTGATCAAGGGAGATGACTGCTTAGCATCAGGGCTCAAGTTTGGAGATAAAGACATATTTGCCACCGGTGGTCCTCCTTGGGAATTGATGGAAAGCTCTGAAAGGTGAGGGCTGCCAGTCAGAGAACCTGCTAAAAAAAGGGCAAAAGAGAAATTAGTCAGGATAGGCTCTCTCTAGAAAGCACCAAAAAGAGTTACAACCTTAAGTTGCAGCATATGAAATTACACTACAAGACACAGTCATCAGGGTCCTCAAACTAGTCCAAATGGACTTGAAGCCAGAGGAACTGCATCCACTTGCATTAACCAAGGGACTGTAGTGTTCTTCTAGCTGATGAAACTGGCTGAAATTAGTGTCTTTGTAGGGAAGGGATCAAGGCATACATGACTGAGCTGCAATATTTACTGCTAATCATATTAAAACCAAACTTTTCACCATTGTAATCTACTCTATAAAAGAGAATAAATACAACAATAAGGGAATCACCATAGGAGTACCATTCTTTCTAGCAAAATACAACTTAGAAGGCTCAAATCAGTACTTCATAGGGAGCTACGGGACACAAGTTAGGGCAAATTTAGCTAATGGAAGTCTAGAGAAAAAGAAACGACTTTCTACTGCAGTGCTGCTGCTAAGACCAGTCAGATCTAACATGAAGGGAGAAAACTGCTAATTCCCCAATTTCTACACACAACACAAGTATGTATATTATACCTTGTAGGTCTTTCCATGCTCCTCTGATTGTTTGGGATGGAAATGCTAGCATTATATTTACATAAGAAAAGCAATACTTTTAATGCACAAAGTATGACAACTTTAGATCATCACAGGTATAAAGTCCCATTTAATTTTGGATTAAAATTATTAAAGAATTAGACAATAAATTACACTTCCATGGATTCATATACACTACATTGAATATTACTGGAATTAGCATTTTGTCTTTTGGGAGGCAGTCAGACTACTGACTGCACAAAGGGAAGAGTTTGCCAAAAATGCCCAGTGTTCTCCCAGTTATCCCCTCCTCCAAACCTCTGAAAATCTAAACCTGTTTTAGAAGATGGACCTGTCATGTGGAAGAACATTTACAGTCTGTACCAGTTTGGCATCGTACATTAAAATCCAACCAATAAAAGTGACAAGCTCTTGATTACCACAGCTAACAGGCTGTCTAGGATTAATTGTAAAATACATACATCACCACATATAATTAAGTCACATACATTTTACTGTCATGTGTTTTTGTCCTCCCTAGATTATGATAGGTACGTGTTCCTGTTGCTACAACACAACTGAGTTATTCCAGTAAAGAGAGGCACCAATAAATATAAATAAGCCAGCAGTAAAACCTATTTATTTTCTGGAAGAACTCTGGATTTATTGCTAGAACATGAATAATTTCCAATTCCAAACCAGTTCATGTTTATATGTCATTCCTTTGAAAAGAGAAGGAAAAAAACAATACAGAAATCAGTTTACGTAATCATGACAGTTATGTATGTAGCCTATTATGAATCGAAGTCAAAGCAGTATTTGTCTGAAATAAAGGTCTGTATTATAACAGCTAGCAAGAAAGGATTTACCAACAGTTTCACACTAAATCAACGTTCAGTGAAATTTGAGAAAATGCCACAGCTTGTTACACAAATGTCAATTTTATTGACACTAGCACACAACTGTATACAGTGTTTTCAAAAGAAATGGAGTTCATCATTGAGAAATAGTGAAACAGATTAATAGCAAGGTCGTAAGGTTAAAAGTACTTAACTCTACGTTACAAAAGACATAAGAAAAGTGGTATCACCTCAAACGTGGAAACAAAGAAATTCTGGCACTATGCCTGTCATATGACAGCGAATAAGTGATTTGCACCTCTGTGAGAAGTTCACAGGCATTACAGTCTAGAAGTTAAATAGCACCTATCTGTGAGAGAGATTGATACAGATATATCCACATATCTACCTACCTATTTATAATCCTAGATCTAACTTCTAATGTACTGGAATTTTTATCAGTACAACTCAAGTATTTCCAACTATAAAACATCAAACGGACAACGAATTAAAAAGACTTCCTAACCTGCACTTGGAAGACAGAACTTGGGAAAGGTATTACTGTAAGTATCACCAAAAAACCACGTGCCTGGTGGCTCACAGCGTTGAGTATACACGCCATTGATCAAAGAATTGCACACCAATACATCACTGACGTTCTTGCTGAAAAAAAGTTATTTTGCAGCAATTTGAAATGCTACATCCTCCTTTTTGGTATCCATGGGAGGATGAGCAGCGACCAACTCCAACCACCAGTACCTACAAGCAAGAGCTCAGTTAGAACCCCCCCCATCTGCCAATATGCCGAATAAGTGAAAATTAAAGCTAGGTCTAAGAAAGTGGCTACATTACAAAAGGGTTTCAAAATGCTGTTACATTAGCACATCTGGGGCCTAATTACTGCCACCACAGCAATAACAAGGAACAACACATTGGATGTTGTTCCAGTAAAGGTGGGAAACAAACTAGTTCTGCTGTGTCAGTAAATAGTCAGTAAATCATGAAGAGATGAAAATGGAAAATCTTCTCTCCCTCATCACAAATCAATCAGGACGTGTGTTATGCTGAAGGGTCTCGGCAATGCTACAGAGTGACTTTCTCTTTTTCAAGGACATGAGGACCAAATAACCTGCATTAACCAAACAGTCTTTCCTCCCTGTTTCATCTGACCCCAGGCCACAGAAGAGTATATTCATACAGGCTCTACTCATCAACCACATACTGCAGAATATAAACAGAAGTAGAAGGGAGAAGACCCATCTTATTTACAAGATACTGAAATTCCTCACATTTTCCCCTAAAGGATTCATTGATTGACAGGCAATTAGTAGCATGTCAGTTGCCAGATATCAAGTGGTTCTGCACAGCACATCGGAGCCTAAAAGGTTTGCGGCTGGTAACATGGAATTATTTTTGCTGGTATTTTAAGTTATCTTTACTTAGATTCAGACTCGAGCCATCTTTCAACTGTAACAGAGCCAGCCATATAGACACAAACCAAGAGATGAGTCCAAAAGGTTGTTTGTCTCAGAACTGTTTAAGTACATACTAAAATGACATTGTTGGTGGGGTGGGCTGGAATTAAGCACGTGCTTCAATTCTTTTCTAAGCTTGGGTTTTAGAGAAACAAACACTGGTTGATGACAGTGGCAAATAATGAGAATGTACTTTACCATGGTATAGCAGATTAGCCCATCAATGCCAAAATACCTGGAGTGGTTCCTAGTTCCACTGAGCTAGTTTACTCTCCAGACGCTGGGGAAAATTATTGCAGTAGGCAAAGTGACAGAAGTGTAAACCTTGATTGAAAGCTAACTTGAAAAACAAAAAATCTACGAAACAACAATGGCATTTTACATGGCCACAGGACATGAAATGATGGGTTATTGTCTTAGCTTTACACGTGTCTCAAATCACCCCCATCAACATACATGTTCCACACGCTAAATAAAATGAAGCCATCATCTGAAATCAAATACTTAATAGCTACCACAGAATTGTGGAATTGTCAGACTTGGAAGGGACCTCTAGAGATCATCTAGTCCCACTCCTCTGCCAAAGCAGGATTGCCTACAGCACATTACTCAGGACTGCATCCAGGTGGGTCATGAAGGTCTCCAGAGAAGGGGACTCCACAACCTCCCTGGGCAGCCTCTTCCAGGGCTCTGGCACCATCACTAGAAAGAAGTTTTTTCTCATTTTTGAATGGAACTTCCTATGTTCCAGCCTGTGCCCATTGCCCCTCGTCCTGTCACTGGGAACCACTAAGAAGAGTCTGGCTCCATCCTCCTTCAACCCACTATTCAGATGCTTATAAGCTATACCTCTGTCAAATGGCTGCTTGCTGCAATTTGGTGGTGGGAATATACAGGAGAGATGGCAAGCTGGGGTAAGGCCAGGATTTGAGCTCGGCTGACCAGCTGTGACCCATCCCATCAGCAGTATCTGCTGTACCCATGGCTCCCATCATCCACAGACATTACACCACAGAGACTGGTGTTGAGGTTGTCACCTATATAGATTTGGGCTGGCTGAGCTGTACTGCTTTAAAACCTACCAGGGGAAAAAAAACCCCAAAAGCTCAAATCAGTACCTTTCAGCTGATGAAGAAAGTCTGTCCCAGTGGTCAATTCTAATCATAGGTGAGCTGAACTGCCTGCTGCCTTTCTTTGTTGGCTACATAGACAGCATAAGATGACCTGAAATCCCTCCTTAGAGACTTTAACCTAACAAGGAAGGGCTCTCCTCTTTGTGAGGAAAGTAAATGGGACTCAGCCTATCCTGAAGATACTCCTCTCCTCTATTCCTTTTCTCCTGAAATTGCTGAGTGACAAACTCATGCCTTCTAGTGTTCTGCGTCTGCTTCAAAAGAAACAGTTCCCATCCCTACACACTATATTTTAACAGGAAGAAATGCTACAGCCGTGTTAAGATGCTCCTGGCTATGTTCATCCTCTGTGGAGCACCAAGAAGTGAAAATAACTCAACAGAAACCGAGAGAAAACATCAACCATTACTGAAAGTGACTGAAGTTCTTCTGGAAAACTTAATGTACATCTACAGTGCTCACTAACTCAGCTGTTGAGGAGGATATTGTTCTCAATGTTTACAGGTTTAATATGAGAAATAAAAATGTGTTAAGAACCAGAAAAGTACCCTTCCCAATACCTGGAATGCTGCAGGGCTTATTCTCTCTTAGGCCTGCTTCACAGGTTGCTCTGCAGTCAAGGGAAGCTGGTGACATCCAGATCCCAGCTACTCTGCTTTAATGTTTTCTGCTTCAGTGTTTTCTAAACTCCAGCCTGGTAGATGACACCCAAGCTGTTGCCCCTTTGTCCTCTGCATCATTGAGCGTACCACTTACAAAGGCTCTTTAATAAGAAAACATTTCACAGTGTTGTTGCTGCTGTGGCTACACGGTTAGATCTAGCTTAATTTTCCATGGTCACAGTGGTTGTATACCTCAACCTTCTACCTAAAAGTTCTGGTCAGAGAAAGACACATAATAGAAAATTACTTTGGGGACAGACCAGATAAAGTGGCAGGAGTTTTCACATACGCACTTCACTGATGACTCAGATACTTTACATTGGAAAAGGGTTTAATAAGGGTGTTCATCCCTTCTCTCTCCAGCTGTGAACCAGGCACAGTCACGCTGCTGAGCTAAAAGAGGTATGGGATGGAGATTCTGCTCTGCTCCCCCTCAAACCAAGAACAAATCCCCACTGACTTCCATGAAAGCTTGAGAGTCCAGTTCATCAAAAAATACTCCTCTTCCTCATTAAACAAAAGAAGCTGGAGGGCTGGATACAGTTTGTTAGAATTAAAGATCTTGAGAAGCAGATATACATCACACATACGTTTATGTACAAACATCCCTGAACACAGTACCAAAGAATTTGAGGAGGAACAGGAAGAAAAAACAACTCAGGAAGAGATCCTGTGTCACACATAACCAGCAACTCTGCCTGGCTTGAAGAGGAATGTGACAGGGAGAAAGGTTTGCTTTGACTCCACAGCTTCAAAATGCCTGGCCATGGCAGGAGCGGCAGGGATTTGGGAGAATGGTGCACCTTCTCAATGAATCAATTTCCTCGTATTTAGGACAAAGCATCAGCCAGCAAACGGACAGAACAATTAAACCAGTGACAGTTTTACAGCAAAATACCAGTTAGAATGAGTAAAAGCCTTCAGTACAGGTAAAACTTAAAAAATAATAATAAAAAAAAATTAATTCCATGCATACACAGTTAAATGGCTTGACATGCTTATAGTCTCATCAAGCTTGGTGTTGATTTAGTAGCCAGCAACCTCCTTAGTTGGGAAAGGCCCATGCTTTATTGGTATGCTGCAGTATTAGACAGCGGTGAGTGTGAAATCAGACAGTAACTGCTGTTGGCCTACATCAGGGTATACTCAGGTCTTCAGAACAAAGAGTGAGCTTTACAGCCTGGGAAGAAGACAAGGTCACCGGGCATCAGCCCTTTGTCTAGCCTTGATCCTTCCAGACAGAAATAGAGCAACATATAGAAGGATTCTCTGCTGAACCCAGCGTTAGGGTTGGTTTGCTTGTGATTGTCTGTCTTTAAGCCAACACCAGACAGTGCTACAATGGAACTGAAAGCAGTCAGTCCCCGTGTAAGCTTATGCCACAGATACTGTCCGTTTCGACAAGACATCTCCCCGAGACTGCAGTGATCCTGCTTGCGAGCTACGGCAGATGGACTTGAGAGTCACTGGGTGCAGCCTTCATTAGGAAATGAAGGGCAATCCGATTGTGCTCAATGGAGCCCAAATCCTCTGGAAACCCGACCTTGCCCTGCCCGCCCCGCGCNCCCCCCCCCCTCAACTTCCACTCTACCACTCCTCAACATGGTATGGTTTCTCAACTTGAGACTCACAAACTGGTGGGGGTTTATCTCCAGTTCCGAGGTGAGGAGAGCTCTATGAGACAGGATCACTGTAATAAGAGGAATTAGGTACTCCCAATACAAATAGGTATTTCTGCAGTAAAAGGACATTGAGGCAGTGTTCCAAACAATGCAAGGAACAGAAGATACACCATGCTTTGAGGATAGACAGAACATTGAAAAGGCTTTTTCTCCCAGAGAGGTACATGCTGACAAAACACTGCATACAATGAAACAAAAAATGTTTCTCTTTAAACGGTATTAAACAAATGACAAAAATGAGAATGAAGTCCCCAGCACTTCCAATTTTAAAAAAAATAATTTTGACTATCGGGATTTATTAAAAAAAATCTATGCATGTGCACACACAGAAATCAGGAAAGGGCTGGATAGGTGAAACACTGCCAAGCTTATGAACTTTTGTTAGTGGGTCCAGGTGAGTTTTTTAGCAGGAAAGGGGAATAATAAGGATTCAGCTAATCAAAGATCTTTATGTGCCTCGTGGAAAAGCAACAGGCATGAGCTCTAACATTCACTGAACTAAATGGAGAGACCTACCTCTGATCTCGCTGTAAACCATCAAAAGCAAAAACCTGTTTTCTTCTCAAAACAGGTTTTGCAGCATTTTAAAGACATCATCTAATCTAATTTTAACAAGCTTGAAAGCTCTTGAATCAGAAAGCATTCATTTTCCTTTGACCTTTCATGTTCAGTGACAGCTGTGTCATTACTGGCTTTAGAGTTAATTTTTATCAGGAGGAACTGTGGATTTTTATGGCTCTCAGAGGCCAAAACTTTACCAAAAAAAAAAATCATCAATAAAAATTACACCTTAAAACTCTAATAAGTCTAGAGCAAACTAAATATTTACTATCATGTCATGCAAACTTATGATCCTAAGGTCTTTACCCCTTTTACTGTAATAACACCACCATTATTTACACTCATATTTGTCAAAAATGTGCCCTGTGCTCAGCCAGGCACACAGACTTTCCAGATCTCATAACATTTAAAAGAAAGTGCTCACTGCTTTTAACCCCAAACAACATAAACCAAGCTTATTCTACATGCTCTTTATAGACCATGGAATTAGAACAGAAGACAAAATACCCTAAATATCTGCTACGTGCCATCCGAACTAGGCTTTTTATTCATGTAATGCCTTTGATTTTTAAAATATCAATGGCACCACACAGTCTAACTGTAGGGGGGAACACAGAAGCAGCCTTTGTTCAGGACCCACATGTTGCACATTATTTCCCTTATAAATAAGTAAATAAGATACGAGCTCTTGTCTAGGTATGTTTCAGCAAGTATAGAAATTACTGAACAGAAGAGGAAAGATTTTGCTAATTTTCATTTTCTTGGTCTTAAATTTCCTTCCTTTCCAGAACCTAATAGCACAGGCAAAATTTTTTCCTAATGGGGCTCTACTGAAACCAGAGTCTGCTGCTACCCGCATTTGAGAAAATTTACACAAGAGTCTAATTTTTGGGACCTCCTGATGTTAACGCTGTGCATCAGCCACTTACAATCAGAACCCCCTCAGATCATCATCATCAAGTAGGACACAGCAACAAGCAGCTGGGTTTCTGACAAAAGGACTCTTATCCTACCACTTGTGTCTGACAGCAACTAGCAAAAGAAAGGTGTATACCTTAAAAATTCTTCCAAAAGATTCAATTTCCTTCATATATTTAGGGCCTCTCTTATTTGGTATGGAGAAGAGAATTGATCCCCTAAATGAAAAGGAGAGATGCACTAAAATATGCAGAAGCTGCCTTCTGAGAGAGAAGCATTATTGGAAGACTAAAAGGGACTCTGACTTTCTTCACTTTATACATGACTGAATACAGAAACTCTTTCCTTCACACCTTCACACCCACTGTTCTTTCCAGCCAGCAACAACCACGCCGCTGAAGGAGGTGGATCTCCAGTGGTCCACATCCTTGATCCTTAAGCATAAAGGTAAGTGGCACCCAACTGCTTCATACACATGTGGAAGTCAGGAAAAACTTGGATTGTTAATTTGTTTTTCATCAATATAAGTTAAATTGCAGCAATTAAAATTTCATTCTAAAGTCACCTCTGGCTGCAGTCTAAATGCTTATTATGACAAATGAGACTAGTTAGAACATGGCATTTGATACAATTTATAGGTCAGGCATCCTTTCTTCTGTTGAAGATATGTTCCAGAAATAGCCACAATTCATGTTAATTGCCTATAAATCATACTGATGAGATCTGAATCACTGGTTTTCAATACTCAAAATCCGGTCTGCTTCATCAGTTTAACTGATCAACACAAGTCCTGCTCTCCGAGTACCCTAAGAAATACTGGGGCTTTATATTCTCAGGAAAAGAGTGGAAAGCATACTGTGCCAAAGGGAACTGTAACTAAATAATGCTAGAGATTTTTAATATACATAAGATATTTCCTATTCTTCTTTCCTGTTTCTTCCCAACCCTGAAACCCACCAGAACAAATTTATAGTTGATTATGGTGCCTCTGCATGTGTGTGTATTTATCGTGGGACAGAAGACAGAATTTAAAGCATCTCTGCTTCTAAGTGAAGAAAAAGAGGAGTTATAAACAGGTTTTAGATTTGTCTAACACATTTTCCATTTGACTTTCTCTGGTCACAACCAAGTAATCACATGTACAGATAAAGAGACCAGAGAAGAACTACTGTCATGAATGCTACTGCTTTAGAATGAATACAGCTGCTTCATCTAATAAAAGCTGCTCCACAAACATCTGTGCAAACAGAAACCAGCCCTACAAATATTCAAGGGGGAAAAACCAGGTACTAAAGCAGTCTGGTCTAATAATAATAGGCCAATTTAATGAACTAATTCAGAAACCACTGTTTTTTCAGCCTTTGCTGGGTTCTAATGATAATGTTCAGCGTTGCCAATGCTGCCATGTCAAGAAAAGTCTGTCTAATTTTGCATGCCCTTTAACCTTGAAGCAAACTGGTAGACTGATGAACTTTTTCAAATTGTTAGCATCTAACTCTTTCATTATGCTCAGCTGTCTCACATAAGGTACATGGAATTACAGCAAATCTAAAAGCTTGCAATTACATGTTGACATTTTTCAGCTACAGAAATTTCTCTTCCAGCTTTTCTTTGATATAACTTGTATTTAGTGAGTGCTGTGATGGTCAATGAGATGGTACATGTTAGCCAGGCCTATGAGCTACGGAGACAATGGCAGCACTAGGTGTCAAGCATCTCCAGAGAACGCCCCTCTCAGTCACGCACAAGGAATATGTTCACTAGGGGATACAGACTGCAACTGGAAACAGTGCAGTCTGGGCCATTCAGATATCAACTACCCAGAACTCCATATCTGGAATATCCTACAAAGGTTCTGGCTCCTACATCAACTTGCCACTATCACGTTGCCTTCATCTAGCCAAATTTATTCCCAAACTTTATATCCCGGGTCACAGAATCACAGAATGGTAGTGGTTGGAAGCGACCTCTGGAGATCATCTAGTACAAGCCCCCCTGCCAAAGCAGGTCCACTTAGAGCAGGTTGCACAGGAACATGTCCAGGTGGGTTTTGAACATCTCCAGAGATGGAGACTCCACCACCTCTCTGGGCAGCCTGTTCCAGTGCTCTGCCACCCTCAAAGTGAAGAAGTTCCTCCTCATTGTTCAGATGGAACTTCTTCTGTATGAGTTTGTCCCCATTTCCTCTTGTCCTGTCACTGGGCACCACTGAAAAAAGACCCATCCTTTAAATATTTATAGACATTGATCAGATCCCCCCTCACTCTTCTGTTCTCCAGACAAAAAGAGAGCCAAGTCCCTCATAAAAGAGATGCCTCATAAGAGAGATGCTCTAGCCCCTAATCATCTTTTCGGCCCTCTCCACCAGTTCCCTGTCCTTCTTGAACTGGGGAGCCCAGAACTGGACACAAGACTCCAGATGCAGCCTCACCAGGGCAGAGCAGAGGGGCAGGATAACCTCCCTCAAACTGCTGGTCACACTCCTGCCTGTTACCTCTTGTCCTGTCACTGGGCATCACTGCAAAAAGACTGGCCCTGGCCTCTTGACACCCACCCCTTAAGTATTTATAGGTGTTGTTCAGATCCGATCCGCCCCCTCACCCCCCGGGTCTTCTGTTCTCCAGACTAAAAAGACCCAAGTCCCTCACCCTTTCCTCGTGAGAGAGATGCTCCACGCCCCTAATCAGGTCACTGTAGAAAACTAGGTTCTAGGAAAGGTTGATATAAAAGAACACCTCCACAGAACACAATACGCTTGAGCTGTTGCTGAGCTGGAGAAAACTCAATATTGCCTGATATGACTTCTCACTCACTGTAACTGATGACTGAACATGGTCAAGTACTTAGAATAGGAAAAAAACAATCAGAGTGTACTTAGAATAGTAAAAAAAAAAAAATCAGAGTGTCTTTTATCCATAGACTAAGCACATCTGTACATTGTTTTGGGACAAAACCCCTAAACTGCTTTTGGAACTGGCCTCCATATTCATCCAACTACGTGGACAGAGTTGGTTCAGCAAAGTGATGAGCTCTCTGGACAGCCCAACAAGAGGCTTCCTGCACATCCTCTTGACGGACAGGAGATGGGTGGCTCAGGACTACTCAATTGGAGTAGACGCAGCTGGGCACTTCAAGAGGATGGGATTTAAAAGTCAGTTCTTGTGAATAAAAAATTTAGAACGCTGAATCAGAAGTAGCACCAGCCACACTCCAAAATCTAAAGGAATTGATGGGAGAATCAAACCTTTCACTTTGTCTATACTTACCTCTGTTAGACTTGAGACATGGGCATACTTTAGATCACTGCCACTGACCAGGGTATGGAGATTAATCAACGCTTGGAACACCAACTTGAACTCACAGGCTCCTTTTCCCCTGTGTGCTTTGTGAACTTAGAACAACAAGAATTTCCCCATCTCATTTCATCTCATCCACAGTCCTGCCCAGAGGTTTCTGTTCTTTCCTGCAAGGCCCTTCTGTACTTGTCTCACAGAAACAAACTCCCAAATGAATTCTGAGGGACCTGATCCTATATGGAAACGCCAATTTAAAACTGCTCTCTCACTTACCATTCTTGGCAAGCGCCCAGATATGAACCACATGTCTGGTGGAGGAATTTGGCCCACGGACTGTTTTTAATTACATGCTTGTCTACTGATATTAAATTGAACTTCAGTGGCATAAGAATGCTGCAAAAAGTGTTCATCCTAAATGAAATTGTTTCCTATGTAATTTACAAACTTTTTTCTTCAAACTGGAAGAATTTCACATGCGTTAAAACAACAACTACTTAAACATTTAAAGCTGAAAAAACCTCCAGATTAGAGGAAACAGTTGGAGAGAAATCCTCATATATAATTTTTGAGAATGATATTTAAAAAGAAAAAAAAGCTGCTGAGATAACTTTAGTAGTAACTGAGCTAACTCCAGCAACCAGCAGGTCTGTTTTCATAAGATTATAAATCCATTATCTTTGTAGGCATATGAGACAAGAAATCAGTCCTGAAAACAATATGTGAAAGGATGCAAAATAGTAAACACTACTTATAATATTTTATATTAGCTTAAATGCAAACAATATGGAATCTATCCACTTTTCTTAAGTAGCAGAAAGGACTGCAAATCCTTTTGTTAAAAATCCGTTACTTGCACTCTAATTTTACTGGCTAACAAAGCAATTAATTTATCTGTCCAGCTTGCTATTACTTTACTGTATGCCATAACTATCAGTGCTGTTGCTTCACAGGCAGCAAAAAAATCAAAAGGAAACTCATGCCCGCGCTCCCCACGCTCACCCTATCTGCTAATGCAGGTTTCAACTAGCTATATTTCATCTTAAATTTTGAGAAGTTCAAGGCAATTATTTTACAGCTATTCTAAATCCAAAACACAAACCACCTTCTTTAGAGTAGTATACAAGCAAGCTTTTCCCTAACTATCAATCTTGCTGTTTCTAGATTCATGCTTTAAACTACAGGAACAAACAAGAGCACCCTGTCTAAAGAGATGCTATAAATCATTCCTGTTAAAAAAAATGAGATATCTAATCTTCAAGAAATCCAACACACTAAAGGGGATGAACAGGTTAAAACTTATATTTACACAAAGATATATTTTACGGCAAAAAAGTAAAGTATATAACAAGACATGCCTAACTACTGTAGGTATCTTTTTAAATATCCATCACTCAGATTAAACTCTGTTAAAATGTGCATAGACCAAGGCATTAGAAAAATTAAAAAGACTTCTTATCTTACTACTTTTGTAAAAACTATCTTGAAAAAATTTGTATTGTCTAGATTTACAAAGTCCTGTAACTTGTTCTCAGTACTTATGTGGATGGATTCATCACTGCTGCATGCAACATACAGCATGATGCAGATCACTGCAAGTGACCTGCAGTTCAGTCAATGCTCTCAATCATCCCTTAAAATTCTCAAATTTAGTTCCCTCCCCCAACAAGAAGAATATATATAGAAGTTAAAATTAAGGCCAGTGTTAAAGAGCACATCTTGTCTCCCAGCTCTTATTAACTGCAGGACACTTTCCATAACAGGAGATCTTTCATCTGGACTTTCTTAATTAACTCGGAGAAACTAGAATCAGGTTTTATTACTGTACAGCCTTAACTCTCAATACTTTTAGCCTGTGAAAAGGAAGTTTAAAGAGATTTAGCCTTTCTGTCCTTCTGCACATGTGCCAAAATCTTGCTACTTTATGTACAGTACAGAAGACAATCAGCCTGGATGACAGTTAGTCCTATCATTCTCTGTGTCAAGGGATGAAAAATTTATGAGGTGGCACTTTTAAAAAAAACAAAAGCCTATGTCAGACTAATTGGATCCTGTACAGATAAAGATTTTTCATGATCAAAGCAAAAAAATAAAATCAAACAGCCACCATCTCCAAACCCCCCACCAAAAATCACCCACAACAGAACTTTGATGTCTCTGTGAATAATTCCACTGAAAGAATGAGAAATAAATCCTTTCCAATTAATCTTTATACCACACTGATAAAGGATAGAAAGGATTGCCTTGCAAGAAATACGCATACCACTCTTCATTAAAGCTGTTTCAATCTAAGTTTTTTTCACTGTAATTGTATCTTTATTCTTGTCCTCTTTCTTGTGCAAGGAAGAGTTTGGAGTTTCAAAATCTCCATCCCCAATCAGCCTGTTGAATCCACTGAAGAAAAAGCCAATGCTGTTACTGTTCCTGTACACATGCCTAATTTGTATCCTCAGTTCATCAGTTAAGATTATAAAATGGGTTATGAAGATGAGTAGACCAAACACATTTTTGCTATAAAAAGATTTTCCAGCATATTTCAAGATTTCAACAAGTCTTGGTCTTGAATATCAAGCTGCCTGTATTTGGCCGTAAGTTTAATTTTTTTCTCCTAACTGTTGAGGCACTCATAACTTGCTCTCCTTCTATGGGAGAGAAAAAAAAATTGTAATAGACATACAAAAGAGCAAAACGTAACTACTTAATTTCATTTCTGCTTGCTTTGTCAAAAAAACCCTAGTCCAGTGTCAAAGAAGCTACAATATATACCTAAAATATGACTTCATACCAAGAATAGGTGAGTGTATAAAGTCTTACAAAGGTACCTATATCAGTAATAATTTTCCTCTCCTGCCTTTCAGAGGAGATACGTTACTGTTAAGCTTCACTGAGATTTATCCTCGTTATTGTATTTCTAGCATCCCTTCCCTCTGGCTGGTCAGTACTATGGTAACATTTGAAATGTGCCCATGTGCTGAAATTATTACCAGCCACTCTTCCCAAGCCCCAGAAGATGCAATCACTCTAAAGAGCAATCACAGTACCCGCTGGTCTCATATCCCACAGTCCCTAGCAACTGAAGACCTGCACACTGTCTTCATCACTGAGGCCAACAGACACATCCTCCTCTACCTCCTCATCAAGCTGAAGGCTTCCAAAGGAGTACTTATTTCTAGGCATGGGAGAGGAACTCAGCACGATGGGATTTCCAAACACCAGGGGGTGAGTGAAGGGGTTAATGATTTCCGAGTCGGAATCACTCGATTCTGTCCCACTGCTGGTGGAGCCCTCCATCATCTGGATGGCAGTCATGTGATCCATCACGCCACTGGCATGCAGCGACTGTATGACTGGGCTCTGCTTTGACTGTGCCCCAGCTGGCATCCCGTTGGCCATCATTTTGCCTTCTGGAGAAGACATCTTAGCCACCCCGTCTCCTTTACAGTATCTCTCTGATCTGTACTCCTGCCCAGGGGTTGAGGATATCTGGCTTAGGATAAATGGATCTGTAACTGATTTATTGCAGAGATTTGGGATTTTCTGTGCACGCGGCCGTTGAGAACCTGGAGAATATTTGCCATACCCATGGCAACTACTGGTATGACTATCCTCCTCCCCAGTCCTCAGCCTGCAGTCATGCCCATTTTCTGAGACATAACCCTGAGAGCCAGCTCTACTCAGGCTCATGTTAGGGCTTGACCCTTTGCTACTGGGAGGCAACGGAGTGGCCAGTGGACTGCGGCTCCCTGGCCCTCTAAACATTTCGTCAACCAGTGAGCTGTGCCTTGGCATCCGGGGGCTTCCCCCAGTACAGAAGGAGAGATTAGCTGGGTTATCATCGAGGTACTCTTCAGAGAGATACTGGGAAGACTTTATAGAGGCGGAGGAATCCCTGTATCTAGTTCTATTGCGATTTTCATCTCTATAGTGAATATAGGCACCACTGGTCAAATCACCCTCATAATTGTCATTTGTTTGGGAATATGACCGGGTTATTTGTCCTCTGAGGAGATCATACTCGCTATCTACATCACTGCAGTCAATGAAAGGAATGGAGGTGCTGCTGCCATGAGCAGCCCTGGAAGCTGGACCTGTGCTTGGTTGCTGTGACTGAGGTCGGTTCTGCTGCATCCTGTTCTTAGCAGCCTCCTCTTCTTCTTCCACTGTTGACACCACTGCTCCATCCACTTTTCTGGCTTCCTTTGGACTCTTCTTCAAGGAAGGGCTCTTGTGCTGTCCAGTGTCTTCCGTTGAAGCCTTCAGCTCCTTCCCTTGCCGGCAGCTTTGCACGGCTGCAGTATCGTTGTCGTCTCCATAGGCAAAGCTAGAGCTCTGGAAAGATAAAGGAGGGAAGGCAAGGGGGAGACAAAGAGGGAGGGAAGAGTGGAAGGGGAAAGGTTTGGGAGGAAAGGGGTCAGAGGGAAAAGACTATGTGTAATTACACACCAGAATTTTGCACTGCATCTTGCAGCAACACAGGAGTCTCTTGAAAGCAGAAGAGGTTTACCCAAGCTTCAAAATTAATTAGAAGAAAAATAAAGAGGTCTCTGATCTTAAGAACAGAAAAATACATAAACTAAGCAAGAGAAGAGAGGGCAGACAGAATATGGTGATATATAAAAAAGGGTATTTGAGGTGTTTCAATGCCCTAAAGCATCCATCAACGCTAAGAACATCAACCTGTTTGCACTATTCTGAGAAGCTGGAGGGACAAAAAAGATAAGCACATAAGACAAATTCGCACAACCTACTTACTCTAGAAAAGCCATGTGTGGGGGGCTTTTGAACACATCACATTCAGTCCCTGGAGCATATCTACCACTAATTCCTGCACTGGCTTTTCTGCACACAGAAATACATCACATCTGCCCAGTAGCCATGCTCGATCTACCTCAGCTTGTTTTAGCAATGTAATGCTAAAAGATATGTGAAATGGGCTGCTTTTATAGCAAAATTCTCTCAAGTACTTGGATTTGCAAAAATGAGAGAGCCTGGGAATATCAAAAGGAAGCAATGCACAGAAGGTGAAGGTGCATGTAACTTTCTTAAATACATTAACCTAGCAGCTCTCTCCTACCATTTAAGCTCCACCTAATGTAATGTTAGGTAATTAGAGGTTCAGCTTCACACCTTCACAGACACAGACGAGCACAGAGAAACAGTGGCAGGTGGAGCAACTCCAATAACCTCGTTAGGGAAATGGAGTTCCCTCACCCAGCTCCTCTGGGGGCTGTCCAAGTTAAGCCATCAGCCCATGCAGTGTCTGGGATGCCAGCAACTGGGAGAGACCAGAGCATGTACATATTGATTGGGTGGGTAGGTCAATGTACAACTAGTTGGCAAGTAGGATAAGAGAGTTGGGAACCAAGTACTGGAGGAGCCGTAGGTCAGGCCAGACACTGGAAAGACCGTGAGGCCTGAGGGTCAATAACTGGTAACGTCATAATACTGGACCAGCTATTGGAGAGACACCTTTGATACACATGTGTCTGTGCATGAGGTAGCCAGGAACCAGGATACCCAGCTGTCAATTACTGGGTAGACTGGATGTCTGAGATGAATTACTGGAGGAAGCCATAATGTGTTTGTGTGTACAGATATGAGTACCAACAATTGAAGTGGTGCTGTGAGCCTTGGGGGCTTTGTATGTCCAGGTACCAGCCACTGGGAGACCTGAGGATCCAGGGAGCTGCTACTGGATGGACTGAGTGTCTAGAACCAGTTGCTGGAGGGATCCATATTGTGTATATATATACGCATGTATGTATGTGTATACATAAAGATATATGTACCATATGTATACATATTTTCCACTAATTTTCCACCAGCTTTCATCTGATCAGCCAAAGGGTGGAACAGGCTGCTGGCATCATTTGTGCTTCTGGGAGTGTTGTTTTCTGGTTTTGTTCACCTGTGTGGCTGGCTGTGTGTATATGTGTATTTATGTGCATAGGTTGTATATGCGCATTTATGCAGGTGCCTATAGTTAATACATGCTCAGCCTTACTACTAGCTCAACCTGGGAACATACAGCTGCTGGAACCTTGCTGCTATTGGATTTGCAAAGTCCTAACAGCTATTAACATAAGACAAATACATCAGGTATGTATCTACCAGAGATAACAGCTTAAAAGTCCAGAGCTGTAAGTTTTCTAAGGAAATAATTCTTCTCCTCCCTGGTTAATACTACAAAACACCTTGTCATGAGCAAGCAGGACTCTCCAGTGAAGAAAAAAGAATTAAACTTTTCCCAGATGCAATACCCAGCTACAACCCAGGACCTGTGCAGTAATAATGAGGATCACAATTTTTCAGATGGTCATTAGTACAGCTCAGACAAGCTCAGTATTTATGTACAGCTCAGACAAACTCACTATTTATGTTTGTCTGGTTGTCTCCAAACAACTCTGTTCTACAACGGAAATGACCCCGTTCCACTTGCAGAACCCAAAACTTACAACACCCAGGGCTCCTAGTTAAATGGAAAGTGAGCAAAAAACTTTGCTCCTAGAGTTTTAAAACAGCAATCGGTGAAGGGTAACATAAGAAGAAATATTTAAAAGGCATGATCCAGGTTTTCATCAACATCACTGACTTGTTTTGGCACCTCTGTATGCTGTTCTGAAGGCTGTGCAGTCAGACTCCTGATGGAATGAATCTTGCTGTGTTTCCTGGAGATAAAAGGAAAATCAGAGTAAGAAGCCATTTCAGTTCTTTCTATAAATAGGAATCAAGACATGCCTCCTTTAAAACAAAACCTTTCAATAGAAGCTTTCATAAAAGTTTGTTCTGAAACAGGTTAACATTCCTCCTTTCTGTAAAATTTAAATATCCTCTGTGTTGCAAACGCACAACTGTAAGAAAAGGGAGAAGCACTGAAGCAAAAATGGTCTGTCGCCATACATGAGTCATAAACAACAAACTGGTGTCACGATCTTTGTGGCATTTTGGCCATTACAGCTTACCACAAGCAAGATGAATTCAGGTAGAATAGGCTCTAACAAGTTGGAAGCCCTTCCTGGAGACCTCTCTCTTGAGGTTGGCTATGCCTGTTACTTTCAGTTTTATTCTGAGGTGAATCTGTCTGCTCACAGATATTAACAGCCCATCCAAAAGGGTGCAAGTCAATATGGGAGAAAGTTACCTGCGATGGTAGGACGCTCATTCATGACAAAAAAAAAGACTGAAGACTACTGATTTTAAGTAAACTATAGGCTATGTCAGCTTCTGCCAAAACATTCAGGACCAAGGGAATATTACACAAGTCACGAACTGTCAAACCAGCAAAGATGGATTTTTTTCTCTTGGACTGGTGTCAAAATATTAGAATATAGCTAACTGGAAACCACAACTTTCCTTTATTAAAACGAATTGGAATAGTTCATTTATTTGCTCTCACCTCTCAAACTGCACTTTTTTGTGCCCTCCTTCTTTAACGTAGTCAAGAACTTGCTTCTGAGTCCGACCACTGGAACAAAACCACAGTTATAATATCAATCTAAGACTGTGAATTTGCCGTATTTAATACAATACACCACCTGGACATCATAAGCATGTACATGCCCTGCATATAAAGTCACAGCAAACTCATGTAAGACAGTGAGCAGACCTGGTCAGATACACACAGATTTTTATCATTTTGCCTGTTACTTACTTTTTTTTTTTTTTTTTTTTTTTTTTTTTTTTGCTATGGAGCTACTTTTCAATGCTGTTTCAGAACTGCTAATTCAGTTGTGTGCTGTAGCAAGGTACTGTGTATTGTAGTAGGGTACTACCTTACTGGGAAGCAAGGGTTAAGGGGTTAAGTTTTCCTCTCATGAACAAAGAACATTCCTGAATTCTTTTGAGAGCCAAATACCAGCCTTACCTGGTATCAGTAAACCCTGGAACCAAGATGATGAAAACCACTGAAATGCATTTCTTGACTTAGTTGCTAATATGAAACACATCAACTAAACATATATACATTTTCTGCAGAGTATTAGGCTGGAAATCACTCTGTCCCCTTCTGCTACAGGCTGTGAAAAACTAGTGAGAAAGCCCAGCACCTCCTATTGTGCAAAGATAGAAATTCCTATGGGAACTGCGAGCAGCAAAGGAAACCCACACCTCAAGAATTTTCAATAGAGATCCAAATCCTTCCCCTTCATTACAGGCTTTAAACTGGCCAAATTAACTACAAGGCCTGAAAAGTTATTAAATGTATGCAGCACAGCTCACAGTGAGTGGAGGACGTAGCCAAAACCTGCTTTCCAATCCAGGAGGTAAGCTGAATGCACCTACAGTCTTCTATTTACTCAGGCAGATACTTAACAATTACAGCTTGTTTACCCTAACACAGGTCCTTCCATTAATTAATTAATCTACTTTGCAGGCAAGAAATCAAAGTGGGAAGAGAGAACAGCCATATTTACTATGTTCTTGTACAAGAAAACTAGGGTGTACAGTTTATCTCAGTATAGTGGGTTTCTGGCTGTTCAGCTTATTTCACCTTTACAAACAAAATAAACTGTATGAATAAAAGGATATCCCTGCTGGCACACAAAATACAGTATCTACAGTGAGGTTTCTGCCAGTGTAAGAAAAAACCGAATAACCCAAGTATTAAAAGCCTTTCTACAACTCTAAAAATAGTGCAGGTAGGCTTGGTTAGCCGAGGTGGTCATCTCACATAAACCCTTTGCAAGCATAAAGACAAGCCATTGCTTTTAACTGCATAGAGATGGGTTTACCACAGAGACATGGAATGAAAATACAAATCTCTACTCTGATACACAGGAAAGCTCGCATCCTAGTAACAGAGGATTCAAGGAATGCCAAAAAGTTGTTAGCTAGTGTTGCTTAGGACACAGATGGATTTTCATATGTGAAACCAGCTGGAACCTATATACTTTATATCTTAACTCCAGAAAGTTACTTTGCAACAGCTATTAGAAAATGAATGCAGGCTTTTTCCCTACAGTTTTATTTGCACTGTTCTGGCTGAGAAGATGCAAAGGAAAATATAAAGGAGCAAACTACAACATAAAAAATGGGAATTGAAAATAACAGGTTTAATCCTAGATCATTATGGATGTGATTTTGAAATGGGGAGGCAACAAAGGTGGAAAGAAGAATTGCAAGTCTTACCTGAACCTAAATGATGAACCTCTAGAAAAGAGAACGGGTTTAGGCTTTGGTTTAGGTTCCTCAAAAAGCCTGAAAAAGGCATGATGCTCCACACAGATCTTCCAAAAAGACTTGCAAAAATCTCGACTGGCCATAAGGAATTCCAGGGTGTCCTGGAATGAACTCTGAAAATGGAGATAGTGTTTGCAATGTAAGCAAACAAGCAACACGCATTACAGAGATGCATTGACAAAGCAGGCTCTATGCTACAAAAAAAGTGCTTTTACCTAGCTCATTGGCTTTCGGGCTTAACAGGCCTAATTCTTCCCACTTTGAGACATCACTGATCTCCCTGGCAATATCAAAGCTATTTCTCAAACTTCCTTTCATGGACATATATGACAGAGATAAAACAGTGGTCTTAAAATTAACAAAAAGAGTGGTCTGCCTCAAAGAACTGATGATAGAGTAACCAGAGTCACAGCCAGAAGATGACTCGGTGGCATTCCATTTACATCTCCTCTGCTAGAACTGCTCACCTGAGATGCCAGGTTGATGTGTGCAGTACCAACAGCGAACATAAGCAATTAATTTAAAAGAAAATAATTTTCCTGAGGTGATACAAACTTAAGTTTGATCTGTGAGTAGAAGTTTGCCAAGTAACCATTTGCCATTTTCATTAATTCCTGACAAGGACTTACGTTCACATCAGGCCGTAGTTTGATAAGAAAACGTTTCCTCTTGAAGCTCAGCTTTCGAACCTTAGCCCAGTTGAAGGCATTGATCTTGGTATGACCCTACAGAGAAGAAAGGCAGCAGAGTTTAAGCATTCCAGATCTGAATGGAGAAATCTAAACCACTAAAGAAAGCTTTCAAAAATTAATCATCTATTCACTTCACCTGAAATTATGACATTTCTTGTCATTCATCCCCTGATAATGCAAACCATAAGCATCTGGTGCTGTGACTGAAGGCAGGTACTTATGGTTAAGCTCTTGCATATTTATAGGACTAAGTACACTGCTGTGATGTGAAAGCATCTGACCCAGTAACACTGCACAAAACAGGGTGGCCTAGCTTTTGTCCAGATGATATTATCTTGTTCCACTACGCAGATTCTGATTTTCAGTGGACTAAGTCACTTCCCAGAGGTGCCTCCTTCTCTTTCTATGACCTACAGAGGATGCAAGGAAACCAGACACTTAACATGGTCACCTCACTTTGATGGGGTAGTCTTCTTCCCTCTTTGTCTACAAGGCAAAATAAACACCCCTTTATTTATCGCTTAACTGTGGGGAGGAAAAACATCAACTGAAAGTTTTGTGTTGGAAGTGCAAAATACTGTATTTTGACATTTCAAGGGAGCAACAAAAGTCGTTTGTTGCTTGTAAATAAATTCTTGTCTCTAAAGTCTCACAAAATGCTTTTCCCAAAAAAAGGAACCAAAACCCAGAAACAAACAGGAAGCCTAAGAGAAATTTTCTTCCAAGACTGTAATTCCCAGATATTGCATCATTAGCCCCTACTCCCCAGATGTTTCTTTCTTAATCAATGTTAGAAGGTATTGGAGGTATTATTTTTAAATGTTCATTACAGTAGTTTATTCAGTAAAGACTTCCATATAAACATGCCTACAACACAGAAGTTTCAGAGAGCTACTACAAGGTTGCCAAATGCAGAAACCCACGTCAGTTTGGGCGCCATCACCAGACGAACGTAGGAGTAATGACAGTGTGATGATCTCTGCTAAGTCAACCTGCTGTCTAAGAATCACATAATTAATCTCCCTCAGAATGTTCAGCAGCGCTGACACTGACTTCAAAACAAATGGCAGGCTTTAAAATAAGTCTGAGCACTGCTTATGCCATTTGTCAGTGAACCTTTATTTCCCTTGAGATCATTCTAATGAAGTCTTCGTATTTCAATTTCTCTCAGTTATATCCAAAATAAAAATAGGAACTTAAGGTTCTTGCCCTATGAAGTGTTGACTGAAGGAAGCCTTAAGCCCACGGCCAGAGACCAACTGCTGGGCAGGCTCCAGACTTCCTTTTCAGTATTCAGTCTTGAAGGCTGACCCAGCAAAATTTCCAAGTTTTTCCAAAAATTCCAAACCCTACTGTTTTCCAAGTCCAAAACACACTAGGACAAGAAGAGATGACTGTGTTTTAGAGCTTTACACATCAGCCAGCAGCTACATCTTTATGGAAGGATCCCAGCTGTCTGCTAGGACTTGATGAGGTCCATGCTGTTTTGTGTGGACACATAGATTCAGCTGTAAGAGAGTCTGAAATTAATAAGGCTTTGCAATTAATTAATTCAGATGATGCAAATACTGTAGGGGAGCGGGGGAAGGGCCTAAAAATACAATTATTTGAGTTATGTGCATTTCTAACATCCTGCTGTTCTCATGCTTCAAGCTATGCTTCAGTTTGGGGGTTTTACTAGCAACCCATTTAGTTGAGCAGGAAAGGGTTTTTTTGTGTTTGTTGGTTTTTCATTTTGTTGTAAGGGCTTTTAAAATTTATTTTATTTAGATCTCAGAACATTTAGGTCAGACATATTTCAGGGGGTTTTTTTGTTGATGTTGTTTTTCTTTATAAAAAGACTCAAAGTACTTTACAAAGTTGTAAAGTGTTTTACTAGTGTTTTAATGGAAGTTAAAATAAACAGTCTTTGACAACTGCAAAAATGGACATTTTAAAGAACAATCTACTTACTGTTTTTAACATACAGTGAGGCAAGTAGCATTTTGGATGCTAGTAGACATAAGCTCGTCTGAAGTGAAAGCAGTTTACACCAGCTGACTATCTGTAACTTCACAACTGTAAAAGCCCAATTTGTTATTTATTTAAGGGGAACTGTAGAACAAGAAGATGATAAATTTACTAATGATACTTCATTAATATTTGCTAGGCTGACCCGGGTAGGAAAGGAGAGGAATGAAACGTAAGGAAAATACTTTGGATCTTTTAAGGAAAGAAGTAAGGTTCATGGATTTAGCAGAGGCAGAATGGCCGAGGCTGGTCAAGAAAATTGTACAAACTCTGACAAAGTAATGGTACAGAGAACTTATATTCACCTCTTACATCCTTCTCCAAGTACACCAGTTGTCTGGTGTTTTATTTGTCCCTGCTTCACACCCATTTAGTATGCACCAAGCCTGCAAGACCTACCTGCTCCTATATACAGGAGGTGTCAGCAGTACCAACTTGCAAATTGGGAGCTGTGTATCAGTTTGCATCTTTAACAGCACATTGTGGCTGCAGATGGAGTCCTACCCTCTGCATGCAAACAAGGTTAAGAGCCTGGAAGCGAAGGACCTAATTCAGCTATAAAAGGTTTTAAGGTCGTTGTTAGAAAAAATTTGGAAGTTCCTGAATGCTCCCAAGCAAATTCTTTTGGATGTGGTTGAGGTCCTGAATTCTTAGCACTGTAAGAAACCTCTCTGTTTTATAAAGTACAAAGTCATGTCCTGAGCAGTTCTAACCTGAAACACCAGAATGCCTGTGTTGGCAACAGCCAGGTTAATTTTTGTCCCTTCCCTGTCCTTGGCTGGATGCAAGCGTATTCCATACATCTCCAGCCGACGGGCAATCTCCAAGAGCTGGAAGTCAGACTCTGCTGGTGTCTGTCCCCTTGAGAAAGAAAACAGAGAAGACACACAAATTCTTCACACCTTTTAATAGAGATCAGCAGGTCCTCCAGAGAACAAAGAGACATTTCATCAAAGAGACCAAAACCTGCCAGAGATATAATATCCGTATGGTTTTTCTATGTCCTCAGAATTATATCAGCCAGAACAACTTTATATTAGTCTGATACCAAAGAATTCACAGATTTTACAGCCTACTAGAAATTTTGATTGCTCCAATTCTGAGACCCCCAATCAATACAGCCAGATTTCGAACTATTAACTGTAACAGAATTCACTACCTCACTTCTGTTTTCCATTGGAAAAATATGCCATGTTCCTAAAAAAATAAATCATAAACAGAAGTGTGTAAGGATGTCATTGATTGTAAAAGTGAATGCAATACCAAAATGAAGTAAAAAAGAAGACATGAAAACATTAACATAAATGTTGGCAACCCATATGCATTAAACTGATCATGATGAAATTATATGAAAGTTTTGATTATTACTGCTATACAACTCCCTTCCACTCATGTTTAATTCAATGTAGCTCAAAATTAAGTTGTTCAAGTCTTGAAGTGTTCTCGACAGCAAAAACAAAATATCTTTCTATGCCTTATTTGTAACTCTTCGAACCGTCTTCTCACTATTAGTCTTTTTTCCAGATCTTAGGAGACCTTGCAGCATCATCTTGAATCCTATACCCCCAAATCCCTAATTCTGCAAGTACTTTGTGCTTTTCCTAAAACTAGCATTAAACCCTTTCTTCACCGATCTCTCAGGACAGCATGGAAATGTGAAAAAGCAATGTCCTTGAAATCAAAGACTGCTACCAGAAGTGCCTGACTGATCAGTCATCATTTGCAATCATACTTGCATGCAACAAAATCAGCGGTGAAGCATTTTGTATGAAATAGACTGTAAAATAATGGCATGCTTGAATGAATAACAAAATCAATTGCTCTTTAAACATCTTGATATGATGACGGGAAAAAGGCAGGAGTAACCTTTAGGAAATTCACTGAATGTTTTTTCAGAAGCAACCTTTGAGAAAGTTGGAAGTCCAAATCTCTTTTGTACTTATGATCTATCATATATTTACAGTTAAAGCTACTCTAAAGGAAAAGAAGGCCCACAAGAAGAATGAAAAGGTCTTACATGTGACTACGGTGAAATTCCATGATTTTGTCTTCTAGTGCTTCTTGCTGAGGTATATACTTGTTCTTCGCTAAGTGTTCACGATCTATGGTTTCATCAAAATCCCCAATCTCAGCTATGGAGAATTTTAAGAAAAGTCTATTAAAACATTGTATTAAACAAATTATTTGGCCAATCCAAAAGGTGCAGACAGCTGGAAGAGGGCAGAGAAGCAAACATAGTTTCTTGTGAACCGCATCACGGTTTTATAGTTCAGGTTCCCACTATGTTATTTTACACACATTCCCCCCATCTCCTTTGTGTCAGTATCTGATATGTGAGAAGAAGCGCAAGGATTCCTCCCATCCATCATAATCAAGTAAGCAGCTGTGGGATGTTAACTGCACAAATGAAGCCATTGCAGCGTTCCCTGCACTTGTGTGTGGGATAAGGGGATGGGGATGTGACAGCGCTGTGAGGACAGCACTAATTCAGCAGAACTTATCCGTCTCTCAGGTGCCTTTCCCCGGTGCAGCCAAGCACGAGCTTCCTCCCCAAGGCCCATACCCCACACTGTAATCCTGGGGGGTAAATCTGAAAAGAGATGGCTTTGTTTGCTTGTTTGAATGCAGGCATGTATCCCACCTCACGGGGTTATGAAACATTTGTCTTCCTCTAATTTTGCAGCAGTTTGAGACACATTCTGTCTCCCTCCTCCTCAAAGTTGCTCCCATCTGCTGCAGTTACTCAATACAGTGTGTGCAACAGTATGTCACACCCACCTTCCATTTTGCAGCCCATTCAGTGAGATTTCCTTTTTTTTTTTTTTTTTGTAGTGGGGGCTGGGGAAAGGGGCAGGCAATCTCTGTGTGGGTGCCAGATTACTATCTTGTTGCCTGCTATTCTTGGAATGCCTCTGAAAAATCACACTATTAGCTTTTTCACTGAACAGCGCAGCAGCCTCTGCCTGCAAACCTCCTGGAATAATAGCAACAATGCTAC
Source organism: Nycticryphes semicollaris (assembly GCA_013400055.1). Classification (NCBI taxonomy): domain Eukaryota; kingdom Metazoa; phylum Chordata; class Aves; order Charadriiformes; family Rostratulidae; genus Nycticryphes; species Nycticryphes semicollaris. The sequence continues at coordinate 414,473 of VXBJ01003729.1, forward strand.
AACAAAGGTTGCTACCTTAATAATGTCAGTGATATTAAAATGCAGCGCCCTCCAATTAAATTCAGGTTGCAGCCAGTTGACCTAGGATGTCACAGACCCAAGCTCAGGTCCTTGCCCCATCCTCCTCTTATTCCTTCCATGTAAATGATCCCCTAATCCAGTTCTGTCCAAAATAAGATGGTTTAGAGAAAGGAAAGGTTTCAAATTATGTTTAAAACCCAAATTGCCTGCAGCCACACGGTGGGTTTTTTATACCTTGGAGGTCAGAGGTGGAAATGAGTTGATAAATGAGACTGATTCCCACTCCCTCCCTCATCCCTTCTGCTGTGAATCATTCCTCGAGACAGTAAAAGTACTACAGAATCTTTGAGAATTCTCTTTTGTAAAAATGCCCCTTTCATTCCTATCTCAGATATAGCTCCCTCATTCCAGTTTTACTCATCCCAGTGTCACAAATCTTTAGGGTCTGCTTTTAACCCTAACTCAAATGAAAGGCAAGTTTCTCTTCTTTACTGAAGCCACAAGCCCACCTAGGTTTGCAACACCTCAAATAACATGGGCCTTGATTCTTTAAAATACAGTTCATACCCTTCTAAATGGACGGACATAAACCACCTTCTGTAGGGCTTTCTTCAGAGCCAAGAGCACAGAAGACTTATTTCATCTTTACACTATTTTCTATAACATTCATTTGTCAACTGCAAAGTCACTATCAAAATTGTCCTCCTGGCTTCCAAGTTACTTCTGAATTTGTTCTCTCTGACCTTGTATTCAACATCTTTTCCTGCTCTCCTTAGCCTTCCTTTTCCACCTTAAATCCCTTTCTAGTAGCACTCCCTCTAGAATGAGAGGGAGTTATATTTTGAATATTGTCAGCCTCACATATAACTCCTCTTTAAAATCTTCTCATGTGTTTTAACCAGACTGGTTTCCACTGATGCTCCCTTCTCTCTTATTTTCCAAGTGCATTACACCAAACTGGATTCTGTCTGCATTAGCACTACTGATATGTCTAATGGTTTGTATTTCAGCTCTTTTCCTTTAATCAGTCCATCATCTTACTTCACACACTCACATTACTGCATAATTTGCAGTATCAAAGTGTCCCCTCAACTTTAAGACTTTCTACAATGCTTTTAAGGTATTTTTAGATAGAATGTTTCAAATACAAATTTCATTCAGTGATACACATGTTAATTTACCAGAAGCCTATTTGCTGTCATATTATGATTTCATATGACTAACAGTCTGTAACACTGACATAAGCTTGTATACATAATATAAAGGCTTCCTGGAATCAGATATCCCCCATGGAAACCATTCATAGGCACAGCATCGATAAGAAATACAATATCTCACCTCCTGCATTCTCAGTCTTTCCGCTTTGATATCATTACTCTTATCAGCCGTCTGGTTTTATTTTTGTTGCAGACAAATATACGGTATTTTTTTAGCTACTGAATAGTAAGCCAGAGAGAAAATAAATACAAAAGACAGCCATGGGGGTAGGATACAGCTATAGACTCTTATTGGAGATAATTTTCACAGAAAAATATTAATGAGACACAAGATGGATAAATAAATGAGACCGTCGCAAACTTCTAGCAGAGATTTCCAGCAAACGCTGTTACACAAAAAAAAAAGGGAGAGGGGAAAAATCATGAACAGCAAAAAAAGGTCCAGCTTGCAGTCAGGAGATGGTGAGGAGAAGCAGCACTGCAGGTGCACCATAAGGCACAACATCCCCCTGCCCAAAATGGCAGTTCAGAATCTGAGAAAACTGTCTCACTTCTGCATGATGAATTGCTTGCGTCTCTCTCTTTCTGACATGATGGAAACCCCCCATTTTTTCAGTAGAGAAGTATCTCACCTTACTTTCCCTGTGATATTCTCCCCAAATGATACTCAATTTCCCCAAAATGATCAAGAGTTTTTTTCCTGAGATGAACAGAATTTAGAACTAGCTTACCTGAGCAAAGAACTACAGTTTGCATGCTGGACACCGTAATGGATAAAACGTAAAGACACAAAAAGCTTGCTAGCCAAGGATTCTTTTTTAACTCTGTGCTGCAAAAATACTCAGTTTTAAAATGGTATGAGGATACAGAAGGCTGCTGTACAGCTTCTGATTGCTACTCAGTCACACTGCGCAATGATGACCATGGCAAACAGAAGATCATGCAATACCTGCCTTTCCAACAGCAACTGATGAAAAACTGCCCTAACAGTCAGACTATGACAAAGGCATCACGAGATTTATCTGCTCATCTCTAAAGTGTTTCTGAATGTCTTTGTTGACTGCAATTGCCATACAACAGCATTTCAGTGGAACTATGCAATCCTGGATCGTACAATGACCATTCAAAACAATGGCCCACTGTGACCATTATACACGCTACTAAGCAGCTTTACCTAACGTTATTCTCAAGATAAGTATCCATAAACTCTTGAAACGGAAAACATACGCTGCCTTTCAAGTGATCTGGAAGCTCAAAGAAGCTCTGATGTGATGAACAAAGTGAATGTATGATTCTACTGAACAGTCTTATTATGCATACTTTGCAATTAAAAAAAAAAACCAGCTTAAAATCTGTTGTTTTTTTTTCCTTCCCTATCAGTTTCCTCTTAGGACTGTGATTTAGTCTGGCATTCTAAGCATGTTTATTTACTACATTCTCTAGACAGCATACAGATCTCCAGGAATTTGAATGCTCTGCTGACATGATACAAAGTATAATAAAATAGGAATTCAACCTGTGTGCCGCTGCCTGCAAAGTTTGCTTTTTAAATGATCATAGGCAGACTATCACGGGCAGTGCTTTAAAAATGCAAATGGAGTGTCCAGGAGCTCTTCGTTATTTGAAAGAGTAAATTATCTATATTTGAATGCCATTATACAGAAATACAATAAATTGTCCCTGTGGCAGCTACTCACAAAGCACATCCAACCAGCCCAGCAAAGCATGTCCAACCAATCATCCTGTTTATCCTCCTGGAAAGAAGTTAAAAAGGGAACTTACACTGTACTATGTGTGAGATTAAGAGGGCAGTGCTGGTATCATTACAGGTTAGCCTTCCCTGTGCCAGGTCCTGCTTCACTTGCAATGCAAATAGGTACCTGCAAAACAGAAGCGAACAGGGTTACACAAAGCACAAGGGAAAGAGGTGAAAGTATTTCAGCGTCACCTCTGGTTTTGACTGCATGTTCCTTTTGCTTTTTGGAATTTACAGAAGTGAGATGAAATTCCTAACTTCAGAGGCTTAATAAAACGTTAACAGATACAGTATTACAGCCACTAGAGTCTTACATGGTGGCTGCTCTGCAGAACCAAGATATGTCTCCTTTTCTCCCTCCCTCCCTCCCTCCTTTTTAACCAGAGCAAAGAGATCTGGAAGCGATATGACAGTGGAAGCAAATGTGACAGCTATTAAGCGCTCAGCAACCGCACAGCAAGCAACACCGGATAATGGAGCTGCTTGCAACGCTAAAAAACCGCCAGATAAACCAGTGATTTAAAGTTATCAGTTCTTGCAAAACACAAGGAGAACCCTTAACTTCCACCTTGGCACTCACCTGGAAATGAGGAGCAAGATCTCGATTGAACAACTCTAGCTACCTCTGATAGGTTTTTTTTGGCCCCGTTACCCACATGGCTTGTGCACCAGCCATTTTAACATCTTCCTTTCCAAACAATCTCAGCCACGTAGGGCAACTCTACACAGACAGCTTAAGTGCAGAGACCTCATAGGTCCATAGCATTATTTCAACATTTAAATTTCTTCTATTTTCAACAGCTTAGTTCTACTCAGCATCAATTTCCTCCCTAGAAAATATTATGACCTAGCAGTAAGCATTTCTCCCACTGGGGAACTGCACACTCTTGGTGTAAGCAAAGCTCTCCCAGGGCCCCAAATCCAAAGAAGCAAAGGACTCCTGCACTTTGCAGAACCTCTCAGCACAGACTGCCACAGAATTTTAGGGCCCCTTTTTCAAGTGAATTCAAAGTTGGGGCAAATAACATCAAGATAATACTATGAGGCTGCCATCGATCCCCACCCGATCATCTCAAATTCTACATTCTCCCCTTTGTCCACCAGAGATTTAATAAAACAAACAAAAAAAAATAGTTGTGCAGCTACTAACCTTGTCAGTTCCTCCTGCAGCTGAGCGTGGTCAGGTGGGAAGAATTTTACCACAAATTTTACAACAACGTGCTTCGGCCCTAGGGAAAATGCCAAAGGAAGTTAGTGAACATTGGCAACACACTGGCCAAATTTTATTACACAGAATGATGTGCAAGGGATGATTCATAGACCTTCCAGTGCATGCACACATGCTGACCTCCCATCCTCTGTCAGTATTTGGGTTATTTAGAGATTGCATAATAAAATGTGCACACAATAAAAGAAAACAGTAACTTGGAGGGTTACTTGGCCAAAACTGAGTCTGTTTTCAGTAATTACATCAGTTGATCCAATAAAATATATTATGTATATCTTCCTTGCTTCAGAGCAGGAGGGACCTAAAATACACTCTATTTTTCAAGCCCACTAGCAAACGACTATTCCTGTTTTAACAGCAGCACATTTGTTCTGACTCTTACAAGTACGGCCAGTGACAAAAGGAGCAATGCATCTCTCTCTGCTGAGAGGGAGAGGCACCAGAGCATACCCTCAGACTAATATGACCAGAGAGGCACCTAGGAAAACTGAATCTCAATGGCAAAGCTGCAGAAATGAAGAACTTTGTTGACATGTAACAGAAACAAAATAATCAAGACCTTTCCTCTTCACTTCTACTCTTCCCAGGCCTGATGAACATTTACAAATGCCTTTTGGCTCCTGCCACCCACCATAACTTTCCCTGATGCTGCGAGCAAAACGGTTTCCTCCTCTTGATCTCAGACATTTCCACGTTCTGCAGCAACGTCCCACAGCTCCCTCCCAGCAATAATGTCTTCCTGTTCTTTTTCTTCTATGCTGACTACTGTTACCTTTCAGCAATGTGTTCTTCCTGTAACCCTTCTTTCACTGCTTGCTTTTTATCTACAAAACCATTTCCTCCATTGCCATCAGTGTCTCTTCTAGTGACTGACTAAACCTTCATCTCCTACTGGGTCAACCCGTCCATATGTTCATGTGACATAATTTCACAGCACACATGGTACATCTGTTAAGGACAGGCCAGAAATAAAAAATAATCCAAACAAAATTCAGTGAAGAAAGTTGAGAAGATAAAGATCCCAATTGACAGAGTCCTCATTTTTTCAAGCATTCTCAGATTGAAAAAATAAACAACAGCCAGGAAGTACTTACTTCTAATCTGTTTCATAACAGGCTTCAAGAGATCAAGCCACACCTGAAAACAAAAGAAGGTGGTGTTATCTTTTCTGAACGGCTCACAAGGGACCATTTTTCATTGCACTACTCACATTATCAGTTACTTTAGTTTTTCCACTGTGGTCATCATGGTCTCCCTAATTATAGGTAGTTGGTTCTCTCCCCAAAACTCTGGAGGATGCTCAAGAAACAGCACTGTTAATGGGCAGTCACTGTGGCACAGCTTATGCAGCAGTACAGATTCAGAGAGCTGGGAAATGGCAAGGAAATCCCCCCCTCAGTTTTCTCAGACACCAACAATCACAGCACGTGTAGTCAGGAACCATTAATTTCGTGGAAAGAATAACAGAAATAAAGGGTTTCAGAAAAAGACAGTTCTATGCTGTCATTGTGGTTCTCACCTGAATGAATATCCAGAAACAAGTGAAAGGTGAAAGAAGCTAGAGCTTGCCTTTGAGCTGGGAAGGCTGGGCAAATGCAGAAACAAGAAGACAGCCACCTCCTGGCTTTGTCAACTCAACAGGAGTCCCACTGTGAGGCCTGGGCATAAATGTGGAGCTTTCTTGCTTGGCCCCATGGAGATAAAAGGAGTCTCATCTCACCACTACCACCACCTTGGGGAGGAATGTCCTCCCAGGTTAAGGAAGTGAGTAGCTGTATAACATTATTCTGTAGGTGTGGGAAGTTCAGGCCCAATTTCTGTATGTAGTTTGCTTTCATTTGGTTTTCAACAACCCATTTTTCAGGACAGTGTGTGGGTCTTTCCTCTGGCTCTCGAAAGAGCAGCAGCACATGGAAATAAAACTTGCAGAGCCTAAATCCCCATCCTGCAGCCTCAGTCAGAAAGTCCTGGGCAAAACGTTATGGAAACCTGAGGGACAATCACATAGAAGGTAAAAGCCAGCCAACTTGTAGGGCCTGAAGAAGTGTGACAGCTCACAGCCCTCAGCTGGCAACTATGTCCAAGATTTGTATTTTGTTATCTCACTAAATTGCATGGAGCCTCCCCTGGAGACACCTGGGACAGACACCTTACAACTGCCACAGAGGTTAAAGGCATTAAAAAACAAATTAACCAAGACTTCCTCTAGAAAAATAATATGCATTGAAATTAATACATCCTCGACCTTCAGTAATTTTAGATTATGGAGAGACTGAAATGTACTCAAAATATCCATTTTAGAATATCACCTGAGAAGCCAGGGAGGAACAGGCCTGTATTGCTTTAACTGCTCCAAGGCTATTTGCTATTTTCATCATTACTAATATGAGTGCTTCCAATTAGCAAAGACCTCACATTCCTGCCCTTTAACATTCACTAATGTTTCTTAATGGAATTATTTTCATGCTTCTCAGCCTATAAAAGTCTTTTTTTTTTTTTTTTTTATTTGGAAGGGTTAAAGAAACTTCGTTATCCAAGAACAGAAATGCAGTGTTTATCACACGTTAAACTGGTTCTGACACTTTTTGGCATTTCAGTAACTTAAAACTGTTTTGTTTCAGAAAGTTGGCATATACATAATCTGCAAAGAAGGTCAGAGACTTTGCCAAGTTCAGTGGGAAAAAAACCCAAACTTGAATATGAAACAGCCAATTTACATGAATATGGGAGGATTTTTTTATTCTACTTGACATTAAAAAAAATAAAATCTTCTCTCTTCCTCCATAGGGAGTTTATGATACAGCATGAGCACACAAACCCGTCATTCCTCTCCCCATTTTCCCAATCGTCCCACGAGCAAGTAACAACATCCTTGACCAGACTGCTGGATACCAGAAAAGCATGTTTTGAATGTGCACAGAGAGAAAGGGGAAGGGGGGCCAAACACAGAAACCTTACCACTGTCACCAAACCTAAGCAACCAAAACTTAGGCGTCATGCAACTCCCACACTGTATCTAAACACAGCCCATCTGAAACTGGTTTATAAACTGGAAATGCAAAATAACGTGAGTATTCAATTAAGATTCATGTTTTCAATTTTCTCCAGAACTCTGAAGGCTGGATTATGTAATTTATTTTAAACAAAGTCTGGCATTCTGCGATGGTGACCGGATTTCAGCAGCTGGAAAACTGGGGCAGACATCAAGTGTGATGAAACTCTGTGCAACCCAGTGCCTTGGTTCTCCTTGTCCCAGCAGGAAGTGCAGCCCTCAGACCCTCCACGTTCATCTCCCACCCAGATCTCGTCTGCTACAAGCACAGCACGCTGGAATCTATACAGCTGCCATCTTGACATACAACTGTCAAGATGTCAGATATGAGATCTGGAGCCTTGCACATTGAAACAAACACAGATGAATTGTGAGTATATGACTTCACCTACATATGGTTACATCCAAACATATAATGCTCTAAATATTTATTTTTTCCTTTTACATTGCACTCTACATTGGAAAAGCAACTCATTCTCTTCAGATGACATGAATGTAATGTTTTCTGTGTTTACATGAATGTTTTATTTCTCAGACACACCATTAACTGTGATTTTTTTTATTTTATTTGCTTGATGCTTGAATTCTACATTATGACCATTGTGAAGCTCAGAAAGTTTTAAAACCCACAGGAACATTCACCTCAACTGTATCATATAAAATGATTAGTGTAATTTAAGCATAAATATTACTCTCAGAGGGCTGCTGCACATTGAAACGGTGATTCATAACCAAATCTCCTGATTTAGAGCTTCTGTGAGTTGCTTTTAGGTGGTTGAAGGCATCACTTCCACTGAATCTTAGTCTTCTTGGGGCACAGCTGACTAGATGTGGGCAAGATTTGGGGATCTTCCCCTTTTGCAGATGCAAAGATTGGAACAGCCAGCAGAGACACAGACTGGCGCTCTCAGACACTTAGGCTAATAATATTTTCTTTGGCAAGAGTAGGGACCAGGTGAATTATCCTCCTCGATGCACGGAGGCATTTTCCTTCAGGTCAAACTGGCATTAGACTTAGGGGGCTTTATCCACCTTCTTCTTCACCAGAACCCTGGCTCCCCCACTGTGACCGTCTGGACGTATTTCCAGCCAGCCAGCTCCTGCCACTGCGAGGGCCTCAGGCACTGGCAGCCCCTCAATCTCTCCTGTGTTCTGCCTCAAGCAAATAAACCATTTTGTTTTCAAAAGACTGAAAACTGTTAGTTTACTTCAGGTTTCTGAGCAAAACACAGCGGGTCATCTATATGAAACCTAATGACCCGCGAAGTCGAGAAAGTCGATCAAACAACCTTCTCCATTTTCTAGAAAACTATAAAGCAGCTGTAGATACACAAAACGTTAGGATTTGTTTCAGCTTTATGTGCATATATACGTCAGGAATGTCAGTATGTCATTATTAACATGGCTCCATGGACCCTCTGTTGTAATAGTACCGTACAGTTGCACTGCTCTGAAGTTATGTTAAGCTCTCAAATTACCTAAAGCCATGGATATGTGGCAGAATACAAAACTTTCTAGTAAACTGCATTTCATGTAAATCCAGGAGCAAACTGTGAAGCAAATCACTCTCAAAGACTAACGTCCATTTGAAAAAATTTCCTCTTTAATTATAGTTAGCCTGAAACATTATTACCACTAGTGATCAGTTTCAGTGCCTATGTAAGTCTGCACTAAGGCATGAGAACAGATTACTGCAGCAGCAGATAAATCCTCTTTTGTTTCTTTTGTTAGGAAATACTGCTCCTTACAGAATTTTTATACAGATGGACAGATAATAGATTTTTTTTTTTCTAATTGCCCAAAGTCATCTCCTTTAGGTCAGCCAGGCTATTGGTGTAGAATTCACTGAATGGGCAAGAAATCCAGCATACACCAGAATGTACTGGTCAAACAATCCAGATAACTAGCACACATGCTAGTAGGTTACACAGTAAGTCTAAAGTAAAACAAACTTCAGAAAGCAAGTCATTAGAGACTAAGAAGCTATTAGCCTTTCACTTTCTCTGCAGCAGGATATTGTTTCTACCCTAGAAGTATTCGTGCAATGCCTGAATGTTGCTGGCAGCTGTTCTGAGAGTCCAAAGTGTCAGGACCAGGACACTTGCCTGTGTCACACAGCTCCCCAGAGAGGACTTTCATCATTTTTTAAATTTTTGTTGTTGTTCTTGATTGCTTTTTTATTAACCTCATTATATTTTATTTATCCATTTTCTTGCCGCACAATGTTTTTCATGGAACTATGTCACAATCATTGCAACTTCTCTGTCTGCAGAGAAAGATTTTACTGTTTCTCCAGTTCAAATTAAGTAGGACTGTAAAATCAGAGTTGAGACTCTGTAACGGCCCTGCCTTTGACTGCTCTACTGCTAATAATAAAATCCTTTTCCAACTTGTGCCTAAATTGCCTGCTACTTTCAACACAGATGAGATCTGACAGGAGTAATCAGATTTTAAAAACATTTTGTCAACTCCAACAGGCAAGAACATTTTTTTAAAAGAGCGCTTTTTTTTCTTTTGGATATTGAGGATCAAACATAACTTACAAGGAGCAGGAGGAGAAAATAACAGTGTGTATGCAGATGAAGATCAGCTGAAAATGAATGCTTTTACATACCATCATCTTTTTATGATCTGGAAACTCAAGGCCAAAATAGTCGCCTTCAACAAGGTTCAGGTGGTTGCAAACAGCATCATGCAGAACTTTTCCCGGAGCTCTTTGCTGTAAGAAGAAAAGAAAGCCTACGGTTACAAAGATGCTTTCAATTAGTGGCAGAAAAATTACTATGCTAAGAAATCGTCCAGCAAACAACACTGTCAAAACAGTTTACAGAATCAGTGGATATTCCAGCCATACCCACTGGGCAGCTGACAATAATTACACTAGTTTTAAAGCTACAGAAAATATCCATCCATCCCTGGAAGGCAGCTGAGAATCCATCGCTAGTGCGTTTTTATTTTTGAGGGAAAAATACCATGAAAAAAAAAGGTAGAAGTGGGGGACTCGTCATACAGTTTTATTATGTCTACCAAGGCTAATTTCTGCTGTGAATTTCACAACACACCTGTCCCAGGGCCCTTTGAGGTGGTGTTATCTACAACTGTGTACAACGTACTGAAACCAAAATGTTCCTCGACAGACCTGTCACGCAGAACACAAGGGTCCAAGGTTTTGCTGGACACCACTTGACAGGCAACAGGTTCAGGTCCTGGGTTCTGACTTCATACTTCTGATTTCTGATTTATCCCAAGTCTCTCGCTGTGAGGCACCGAGGCTGGTCAAGGCAAGGCTGTGCTACCCTTGAACAGAGTTCTCAAGTGATTTGGAGGAGGCAAGAGCAAGCATTTCCATCCACACACCAAAAGTCTCCCCTCTACAAAGACCAGATGTTCTAGCCCAATATTAGCTCCCATAGCTGCCATTTTGCTGATTGTAAGGATCCTTCTCATCAGTACATCAGTTAAATCCACACCTGCAGCAAATACTACAAATTACAGCTCACCAGCAAGGCTTTGGCAGAAAACACTGTTTCTGTATAAAAAGGCCAATCACTGAAATCAAATATTTTTGTTCCCTGAACAAATGCACCTATTTTAACTCAAGAGGCCCTGAAACACAGATCTACACTCACTTCAGAACAAATAAAAACCCATCAAACTGCACAAATTCCACTGTTACAAGAGAGCCAGACAAGTGCCTGAAGATTGTCCCTTTCTCCATTGGCCCAGTAAATAATTACTAGAGCTAAACCAAACAGCGGTAACAAGAGCGAGAAAAGAAAACCAGTAGAGATGGGCAAGTCGGTCAACCTGAGCCTGAGCCCGAGCCCAGGTCCTGGCATCTCCAGGCAGAGCCCATACCAACAGGCTGCCTGCTGGTGGGCAGCTGCTCAATCCCACCTCCTCCCAGATCTCTCACTGCGGAGTCCGGGCTCTGTTTCTGCTGGGATAGCCAAAGACAAATCCATGGGTTCTTTTGTCCACCGAGGGCAATAGCTGGTTTTCAGCTACAACCTTAAGTACAAAGCATCTTTCCAAAGGTTTTGAAATTGTCTGATACGGATTGTAAAAAGTAAATGCCAAGTTGCAAGGCTTACACCAGAGAAATTAAAAGGGTGGCATTTTTCTAGGGAAGGCACAGAATATATGTGCTACCACAGCGGCGCTGTGACCCCGGTGACAACTGACATCGTGACTGAACCCTTCAATACTAGTTGGTTTTGAAAGCTGGAAGGGAAAGGCCAAGCTCACTTCCCCAAGAACTTGCTGAGCAGGTTTTTGCCCAACATATTCCTAGAGCCTCTAACAGAACTATGCCACCAGGAAGCAGTGTTCACTTCGATTATTTTATTAACTGTTTGATGATGTTAGCTAGAGAAAACATTATCCTCATTGTCAGAAACCATATAAAGACAAATTGCATATAGAAGTACTAATTTCTTTAAGCACTTATCATAGCCAACTTTGCAATAACTAAATGAATTCATACCAAAATGCCAAATAAAAGGATACAGAGAGGGCAAGGGAAAAAAAGACACCTATTTTTCTAGACAGAGCATTGGTGTAATGCCATCCAGAATAAATCTCAAGTGCAAATAAATTTGAATACACTCACGTCATGTTCTCCAGCTTCATTAAACCAAAAGCATCCCTGATGATCACCACCCAGCCCGTGCTGGCCATTGCGCCTTGTGCCAGCTCAAACAGAAAGGCTCCTACGTTCTCCACTTCACCTGTCGCTGTAAATAGGCAGTATCCAAGCATACATCACCTCTTAATGAAAGCGCTTCCCAGTAAGTGCATTTTGTTAGACTTTAGGTCTAGCGTAAATTCGTTTACTGCTCCAAAAACACACCTACAAATGACTTAGAAACTTCAGGCAAATGCTCCAGCTCCAAGACTAATCTCAAGCCTCCTCAGTTCAGCTGGGGCAGCTGGAGCGTGAAAGGACATCTATAACAGCCCTCTGCACAGCAAGAGGCAGAGGATACTTGCTTTCATCCTCCTGCACAACCAGAAAAGTGGAAACCTGCCTCTGCAAATCCATGTATGTGTCTTACTAAAGCACCTGATGATCTGGCAAAGACCAAACCTCATTGTTCCTGCCAGGAGAAAACAGGTGCCTCTGGGAGAGTGGAGATTTTTGATCAACAGGAAAAAAGACATAGAGCCCACCTGCATTGCTATGTCACCCAAGGTTAGCTGAGGAGAGCAAGCCTGTCTGATCTCAGACCACGAGTAAAAACATCTGATTAAAACCTGCTGAGTGTTCTCATAAAGTTTTTTTCTTATGTGCATTTAGATGGTGGAATTGCATTCTTGTAGCATTTATGTCACTTGGAATTTTCTCTGGAGTGTGTTCCAGTAACATGAAATGCTTCATACTCAAGTATTTGTAAATAAGATTATTATTCTAAACTCATCATAGCTTTGATCAGTCTACCTCAAAATAAAATCTGACAGTTTATTCAAGGGAAACACTGTGCATATAAAATCTGCTAAAATATAGAGCCTAATGACAGTCTGGTCTTGTAGGACCAGAAGGAGAAATACAACATCCACAAAAGCAAGAACTCTCTGGTCACCCAGAGATGTTGATTCACTGCGCTTCCATGACATCCCTACTGAAAAATTTAAACACAATAAATTAAAATTTCAGTCTGCTGGGTATGGCAGCAAACCAGCAGTCACTTAGGTCACAGCAAACACGAGCTGACAGAGAAAGCTTTCAGGAACGAGTGTGCCACGCCGATGACATCATCTGTAGCCAACCGTCACGTCTGACTTGAACACGGTTACAAGGCCTATGGGACAACACAAGATTTGCCCAGAACTTGGAAAACATTTTCCAACCATCAAGCGTGGCCCTGCTGCCGTGCCTCTGACAGTGAGCATGAGGCAAGCTCCATCAGGTCCCACTCTACAACTGCACCCAAGTCCCATGAGCCACAGCTTGGATGCTTTCCCTGCTCCATGCTGGGATACGTCTGACCCATGGGGGCCCATGAGCCCCCCAATTAGCTACATATGCATGTAACGTTGCAGGGTAGGGAAAGGCTGCACTCCAGCCTATGCTGTGGGAGGTCCCTTCCCTGCCACAGTGAGAAAGCACAGGCACACTACAGGACCATCACAAAAGCTTCACACACTGGGATGAGGGAAGGTCATCAACATGGCCAGACGTGGAGGAGACATGGAAAGGAGAGCCAGGAGACTTATCTCTTGCTCTCCCTGAGCACCCAGCTCTGGAGCCCTCAGCATAGGAAAGACCATAGACCTGTTGGAATGGGTCCAGTGCAGGGCTACAAAGATGATAACAGGGCTGGAGGNACCTATTGGGTTCACAACCAACTTGGCCAACATAGTCCCAACCCTCCAGATGCCTTCTCCAGCTGTCTGAAAGGGTGCTAAAACCAAGGGCCTAAAGGTGACCTAGGTCAGAAGGGCTCCAAGGAAAGACAGTGTAGCCTCTGCAAGGACACCACGCTGTTCCTGGCAGTGATCTCCCTTCACTTTTCTCCTCCTCACTTCTCCCAATACATTCATACCCAGGCAAATGGAAACACATGCAGTCTTCCTCACGCTGTAGCTGGGTTCCAACCCTGAACCATTCTATGATCATTGAATGTGAGCTTGCACCAGGGAGGGAAAATAATGATGTGAAGATGAAGATCACAGGAGGAGGACAAGGTATGCAAGTGGGGTATTGACACGGAAGCTGCCGCGATGAAGGCTAGTGGCAAGAGTATACCTCCAGATCATTTGCCACCACAGATGCCACAACATAAGGTAGTGAGGGAAAGGAAAGAGTATGGTATATTGGTGGAATACAACTGGGGGAAGGTCAGATGCAACACCCAGGAGCTGGGAAGGAGCTGGAGTGGGTGGCAGTCCCCTGCTCTTGTTTCTGTTGACAGCCAGATTCTTGTAGAGTCAATGAAGAAATATTGCCACTCCAGAGGGCAATTCTTCCTACCCCAAAACAGCCATCTGAGCACACTGACAATGAACTTTTCCTCAGCAATACAGTTGTACTCTTTCACCTTTGATGACAAGGAGCCCAGACACCTGTGTTACGGCATTCATTGTAGATGAGGTGGATCCCAGCTGTACTGACAGCAGGGAATTACTATTATTCTCTTGAGGTGGTATTTAGTTACACCAAAATAACATTATAAATTTATTGCAGTGAAAAGCGACTCACTGATTTCCAGCTACACATCCTTATTGCTTAATGCATTTTGAACTTGCCTTTCATTTACCTCTGTGAAATTGCATTTTAAAAGTCACTTTACATTTTCAGGGAATGTCAGGCCACTAAGTTCTAAATTATGAATAATGTGCATCACCACATTTAGCTGCAAGCTATGAAGGTACCCAGCCAAAGTAGTCTGCTTTATGCACTGTGTATTCAACATTTCTGGTCTGCTCATCATTTCAGTCCCACTCAATTCTCTCCCTCTACTCCCACCAAAAACCAAACCAGTTGCTTGTGATCTTCCAGTGGTGAATATTTTAATACGTTCAACAATCCTTTAACATTGTAGTGATTACCAATCATTAAAAAAAATATCTCTCTACATTCTTGTTCACACCATTCTTTGGCACAGACTGCACAACAGATTTTTTTTTTTAAAAAAAAAAAAGGCACATAGCAATATCTGGAAGATATCCATGACTTTAAAAGAAGTGGGTTTGGGCACATTTTCCCACCCTCAGGTTAATTTAGTGATTATTTCACTAACCATCTATCAAAAATAAAAAGTGTCTGTTTAGGATCAAAGAGTGATTTTGCCATTTTTTATCTGTCTAGCCCATTAATCTCCAATCTTAGACAGAACAGATCTTTAACTGAAAGTTCTTTGTTTGTTTGTTTTTACATCACTGAGCAGTAATACCAGGTTAAAAATCCCAATAAAAAAAAGCACTTTCTTTGGAACATCTGAAAAATAGAAGACCCATCAATGTTCTGGTCAAAGTAAGACAGCAGCATGTGGCAGCACAGACTATTCTGTTTTCCTTTTCTTCCTCAAAACTGCTACAAATGGACCAGAAAAAAAAAAAAAGTTTGTTTGGTTTGTTTAAATTACGCTTACTTGTGTAACACCTGATAGGGAGAGAAAGTAACTCCTTTATGTTTGTCTACGTTCATCGTTCACATCTTGCCACAATATCAGAACAGGCTTTTCTTCCACTAATGTATTGTTCAAACTAAATTTGGTCAAACTAAATATTTTACAAATACTTAAACATTTTATTGTACAATGTTTAAAATTGTATTTGCTCTTTTGCTGGAAGTCACCCTGAAAACCCCTTGTACTTCAGATCAGTCTGAATTAGTTTTATACTCCAGTTTAACAACTGCATTGAAATGGTAGTGAAAACTTCACCCAGTATTTTCAAGACTATTTGTGAAGTCATACACTGTCATAATCAATACCAAAAATAACAACCCCGCATTCCTAACAGCATGAGTTTTCTCAGTTTTTCAGAGCTGTTAAAAACTATATATCTACAGCTCTGAAAGGAAAAAAACAACCCAACCAACAAGTGTTCATGATAAGCAAATAGTATAAAAATAACCCCAAAGATAGGACTGAGCAAGAGGGTTCTTAAACAAATAACTCTGCCAGAAATTTATACTTCAAAGGAGGCTTGAAAACTACTCACAAGAGAACAATCCTGTCAGCATCTGAAGACAAATTTCATGTTTTAAACAGTTCTCCTTTCTGGCGTAAAATGAAATGTATAATTCATACTTAGCAAAAGTCTATTGCTCAAAGGGTGGGATTAAAGCAATAAGCACCGTCCTGAGTACTGTTGCTCTGGACCTAACACTGCCAAGACACTTGGAGATTGTCTGCCCTTTTTCTCCTCTCCTCCCTTTCAAAGTGTAGGTGTTAATCCCGTAGGAAGGATTAGATGACTATAAAAATAGCTTTAGAACGTAAAGATAGCTCTCAGACCTAGGCTCCCTAGTTTTCACTTCGCTGTTCGGCTTAGGCTGGGGTAGTTTGGAAGCACTGGAAGAAGCGTGATTCGTCACCCCTACATACCAGGTCGAAGCAAAGAGAAGTGACACCTTTAAACAGAGCAGCCAGACACTCCCACCACTATGTCAAAGTATGCAGCTCCCCACTCTGCACCCGCAGCCACCGGGTATCCACCCCGTTTGGAGGGAGGGTGTAGAAGAGACAAATTTTCATGATAACCTAAAGGCACCCCTCATTCCTTTTAAGATATTTTCCATGTGAATGTAGGTGAAGACTCCCACTCCTGGCACGTATCCCACACACTTTTGCTCAGACCGCGCACGTACCATCAAAGGCAGGATCGAGGCCAAATGCAGTAACAGAATAAGTCTCTTATGCTGCCTTAAAAACAGGCGATCGATCATCTGCTGTGTGTGTACAATAAGACTATTTAGTCTTCCTTTCTTTCAAGATTTTAGTGGACTGCTTTCCCACTTTATGCTAACCACATAAGCTCTATTCCCTTTGATGCCAGTGCTGGCCTTCATAGAATCATAAAATTTTCTAGGTTGCAAGAGACCTTTCAGATCATCTAGTCCAACCATCAATTTAACTCTGATAAAAACCATCACTAAACCATGTCACTAAGCTCTATGTCAACCCGTTATTTTAAACACTCCCAGGGATGGTGCTTCAACCACTTCCCTGGGCAGCCTGTTCCAATACTTGATAACCTTTTCAGTGTAAAAATGTTTCCTAATATCCAACCTGAACCTCCTCTGAGGTTCCGTAGTCTCTGATGTATAGTTTTACACTTCAGTCACTCTTGCTGGTGCTGGCATCTTTTATTAAAGAGTGTGATTGTAAGTTATGGTGCTGTTTACTTCAGGTGTGTGTTACTCCAAATACGTGCCCTTAAACAAAACAAACCAAACAAAAAAAAAAAAAAACAAAAAAAAAAAAGCAGCAGCAAAGCTACACTTTTCCACCTATCAGCTATCAGCTATGGTTAACAAGATGACTTCAAAAACGGCTATTTTAGGTATATGATTGCTAACCAAAAAAAAAAAAAACACAAAAAACCCAACCAAAAAAAAAAAAAAACAAACAAAAAAAAGCCAACAAAAAAAAACCCAACCCCAAAAAAGAGTCAACACAGAAAACAATTATTGAGGCAAAAACAAAGAGAAGAATTTTGATAACCATTTCATCTGCTTAAATTTCCAGCACTTTCTGCAAAAGAAACCCATTGCAAACCTGTTATTTTCTACATTTGATTTACACATTGCATTTTCTACACAGAAATTTGTTATTGTAACCATGTGCTTGGATTTCTGATCATGACAAATTGGCTTATGTCAAAATGTTGTCCAAAACAGGCAAAAGCAAAAGGATTGCTGACTAGACTACAAACTCTTTTCCAATATCAACTTTACTAGAAATAGCCAACAGTAAGATTCAGGTGAAAATTAAATACTTATCAGGAAACAAAACAATTAAATAATCCTTTTTAATAGTTAACTAGTGTGGAATGAAAAAGAAATAGTGTGGAAGGAAAAAGAAAAACACTATCTAGGAAAGCTAATGTAAAATAGTATGATGAGGCTATTTCCAGTAGTGCTTGGTTAAGCTTTTTCTTAAAACAGAGTCAGACTAATACAAAATTCAGCTACAGTAAATCCTCAGGTAACTGTACATCTCTATAATTACACTACAGTAAAGTTACTGGAATTGGAAGCCCTGCTTGGTCTCTTTTCACTTGGCTCATAAAATCATAGCTTTATAACTTAATGGGCAAATACCAGCCATTTCAACGTGCAAGTGAAGGAATAAAAAAGGAGAAGAGATGGGCTGGGCACCTTCAGAACTGAGCCTTTCATACCACAGACCAACTTGTCATCTTCAGGTGTAATGATCCAATCATGTAAACTGATATTAATATCAATTTTATTTCCACCTTTAAATTACTCCAATTTCTAGTTGACAAGGAGTTTGTCACTGCAGAGCCAGCAACCACCACAAAGCTAGTGGAGTCCTTTGTAAAGAAGAAAGGGGAAGAAAGAGGCAGATTCTTGTAGCCTGGAGAATTTCCTCCTCAGGTAGCTGTGGAGACAAAATCCCACAGAGGAATTTATTTCGCACATCTATCTCACTGTCGTCAATGCTAAAGGAAATCTGGAACTTCTCTAAGTTTACATCTGTTTATTACAAAATGCCATTCATGGTGAAAAGCATTAAGAAAATACTTCATGATTAGCTTCCCAGTTCACTTTAGCTGCATTTATAGTATTTTAACTGGCTGACGTCTATCGCTCACTTAGAAAGTACAACTGACCTTGTCAACTTTTCTGTACTGAGTTTTTAGAAACTACATTTGACACATACTCACCTAAAAATCACTTTATCAACTTAAAAGGGATGCTCTGATCCCCCCTGCTAATGAATTCAGCTGAAAAACTTCATTATTGTCTGCCTAACAATCCCCTAATAAATTGTCCCAATGGGGACAATGCATGCCTTCACATGAAGTGCGAATGTTGACCGTAGCAACTCCCAAAAAACCCTAATCCAAAAAACTCAGCAAACTGCAACAACAGGTCTCTGCACAAGCTCATTAGTCCTCCTGAAAAAAATACTCAAACCTTGTTTCTTGTAGTACAACCATTACTGCTTGCTTCCTTCAGCTAGGTGTTAAAATATTTGTGGGAAATCAGTATTGGCAGAGCGAGACTTTTAAGTAACTGCTTAAGGCTGCAGAATTTCAGACACCAACCATTCAGTTCTTGGGGACTTCCAGCAGGAGACTCTTGCCAGAGCCACTGTTACTAAAATGAAATCGCTTTCCCTGAACATCATTTCAAATGCACGATTTTGAAAAATGAGGCGGCAAAAGAACAATGAGAAAACTTACTAAAAATACGTCATCTTGCTCCCTAGATTAGGTCCTGCAAAAGCTGAGTCATCTCTACCTGATTTTACTAGCAAGACTAAAAAGCGGTGGGTGGCCATTCTTTATCCCTTTAGCAAGGCAAACATCCATTGCTGGAAGAGACTATATTCCTGTCTGAAGAGCATAGTCAGCATGGCGTATTCCAGCTTCAAAGCCTTTCCAGTGAACGGTGATGACTTGCAAGAACCAGAGCCAGCCCGTCATGAATTTCAGATCTTGGAGGGAGTTGCAGGGCACATACATAAAGCTGTGCTTTCCTCACAACCTGAAACAAACTACTTTGCAAATCAGCATGTAAGAAAAACAGAAGGCAACAATACTTTTGTGCTACACGGCTTTTCTAAAACCAGGTGCACGCTAAAAAAGCTTCCCTGGAAGGCTATGTCTCGCTGAGACGTGCGAGAAGGAAAAAAGTGACCCCAAAAGCCATACAACTGTGACACCAAAAACCCTTAGTGGAGACCCAGGGATGCCAGCAGGCACTTCTCTGACAAAGATTACCTCCAAATTACCTCTGTTTAATTGACAGAAGGAAGAGAATGACCCCAAAGCCATCACAACTACGACACCAAAATTCTCAGTGGAGACTCAGGGATGCCAGCAGGCACCACTCTGAACAAAGATTACCTCCAAATTATCTACGTTTAATTGTCAGCCAGGCAGATGTTAACCGGGCAGATGTCCCCACCTGGCATAAGCTTCACCTCCGCCATGAGCCCCTGCCCACAGAGACAGGCCTGCTGGCTGTAGGCAGAGCCTCCGGCAGCACCAGGGAAGGCCACAGCACAAAGCCCAGCGTGTGCACTGTGGGTGCTGGCTTTGGAAAACACACCACAAGACTCCCTTTCAGAAACTAGATGGGAGCTTGATGCGAAGCTGATAGAACCTCATTTTTCAGACCGTTTTCTTTATGGAAAGCTGTTTTACTGAAGCTCAACTCTGGAAGCAAGTACATACCTGTCAAATAAATGTTGATATTACTTTCCCTCCCTGCGAGCAAAAAACTGAATGAGTTTAACCCCCGGCCTCGGCGCTATTTAGCAGCACACTGTGCTCCTTGTTTCTTGGGAAGAGCTGCAACTGAGGCTCAGAACACTCATTAAAAATACCTCAGATTGAATTTCATAGCCCACAACTTTTGAAAAGGAATATAATGGCCCCATTCAATCCTTCCAGTGTAATTCAGCAGAATAGCAGCCAGTGCGTAATTGGGGATGGAAACCCCAATCTCTGTGACATTCCCCCACCCCTTGCCTCCCACTTTACACCACTCCTCTCTGTTACAAGGCAAAAATCGTCTAACGACCTTCTCAGGTTTTCTTTTTTTTTTTTTTTTTTACCATTAAGTAGTGCTTGAGAAGGAAATAAAATCATTCTATTATTCAGACCACTTTCTTCTCTGGTCTGTTTTCTTTGCCTGCTCATTTTTTCCTCATTTTGTTTAGCCATAAGCAAACACTTTACTAGAATGAACGAGTAGGCAATTCTAAAGTCATCAAATGTGAAAACAGAACCCTTATATGCAGGCTGGAAACATGAGAATATGGAGTGTTATGTCTATACAGGAGTTATTAACTATAAAACTGGATTGAGATACAAAGCGGTTATTTACTATTTTTATTTGGATATGTTTGAGTTTAGCCATGATTCTAATAAATTTCTTTGAAGAAATCATTTAAATGCAAGAAGTCTTGATAACTGGGGAAAAAAAAACCACAACAAGGAAAACCAAACAATGAGAGATGTTCAGGCAAAATTTTAAATCCTGAATCTAATGTAAAATCAAATGTAACAAGAAAAAGCTTCTGACAATCTCTGTTCAGCCCTGCATCAGTCTCAACAATAATTATTAATGGAGCAAGAGCTGACACCATCCAGAAATGTATGTATTTTTCTTTTTACTTAACTATGGGAAGGAAAGCACATTTTCACAATAGGATACAGAACAGGATAATTTCATGACAAGATTGATAAACTGAAAATACACCCTTAGACGAATCCTTCAGGCTGTAGCTGCTGCTACCTTCTAAAGTACTTACATTACACTCTAACTATTGCCTTCAGCCAGGCCACTGGTCCAGGTGGATCTACTGCTCCTACAGCCAAAAGGCAAGACAGGGTAAAGAAAGCAACCTTGCAAGGAATTTAAAGAATTAAGAGATTCTGTAGGATGCACTTGGTACCAGCCTGTGTTGCAAACCCAACATGGATTAGCTAAGGAAAAGCTTGGCTGCATCATCCTATAATTACTCCAGATTGGACATAGAGTAACCCTGCATTTTATGTGTGAAACTGAAACAGAGATAGCCCTGAGTTCATTCCCAGTGAGTAAAATTTCATACCCACAAAATGTTTTTGAGGAAATGGAACCTCTAAGTGCAAAACTTCAGTCTCAAAAGCTATGTCAGCTTTAGGTACTGTAAAGGCTGAAGTTTCAGGTTGTTTTTTGCCAGTCAGGTTCCCAATGCACAAGAGTTTTTTGTCTGGTCACACAAGATCTATCGCAAACCTGACAGACTCAAACAGCTTGATATCATGGAACTTTAGGAAACATATTGAACATTTCTCTAAGCAGCCTTAAAAGACCTTAAGATGAAATACACTGGGAGTCTGAACTGTCCTTTAAACACATAAAAAAGACACAGGAGAAAAAGTAAGAACTGGCTATACACTTAGAGGATTTGCAAGGGAACCTATAAGCTCTTGTTTTGCGCAACCCTGTAAAGAGCTATCTTTAAAGGAACAAAAACCAGAGTGGAAAGAAGAATTGACGTAGGGGGTGTTACAATAATGGCAGCTTCTACCAATAGATTTCAGAGGCACCTCATAATGATGTAGTCAAGGAAAGATAAAAAATAACCACCTCCCTTTTTGATACCGCTACAGTTTTTCGGAGCGATCCTCAGGAGCTTTTCTGCTCACTCTTTGTAGCCTGCCTGTAACTTGCAGCATCCCCTAACAGGGCAGGCGCTTTGAAAAATCCACCCATGAGTCATCCCGGGTCTCTGAAAGATGAAACCGCCTCTGGATTGTAAAAATCTGATGAATGGTTATGTTAGCAAACAACACATAACTGCAGCAATCATAGAATGGCCTAGGTTGGAAGGGACCTTTCAGATCATCTGGTCCAACCAGTCATCCAGGAGCACAAACAGAGGAGTGGTTTCAGTGTGCACTGGAGAAACAGTGGCTTTGCCTCCCGTTGAGGCAAATCTTCGAAATCCAAAGCTGCTGGGACAGACCCATATGTCAAATCTAGCAATAAATAGCAAAGAAGCACAACACGGAGCAGAGATCTGCTTACACAGTTGTGGCAAACCAGGGAAAGAAGGGATTTGTATCTGCAGGGTAGGGGGAGGTGGAGGGGAAAGAAAGGCCAGCAGGACTTCTAAGCTGCGGCTGATGTTGTCTGTTAACAGCATGGGGTATGAGCTGGGCAAAAAGCCTCTCATCGATCTTCAGAGTGTTTCCTCCTGACTACGAGCAAGGTTTCACCCTCACCTACACTGAACTTGGGACATTCAACCTTGGCCTGGTTTCCCACCCCTTCTTCTGCAGAAGTGTGTGCTCTTTGTGTGCGTATATATGTATGTACACATATATGTACCTTACAAAACCTCCTGTGCCTGTAGCTAATGTGCAGTACTTCAAAGAAAAAATACCTTACACCCTTCTGCTTCATTGTTCATTTAACCATACAAAATGTCCAAGCTGAGGAGATTCCTGAGAGATCTGCTCTCTGTCACTCAGACAGAGGCATCAAATATCAAAGGAAATCAACACTACTTTATTATCACAAGTGCATTAGCACAGTCTCAGAAACACAACTTTTATGGCTTCTATTTTTTTTTAAAAGCACAATACTGTTTTCTTTTATGCTCTGTGTAAAAACATGTGCTGTACAGACAAGTTATTGTGATTTGGGTTTCGGATAGAATTGTTAAAATAAATCTTCAGACGGAGGAGACTTACAAAGGCAAATGAGCCACTCAGCTGTTTTTTCTTAAGGGCAGAGTACAGCAGAGCCATATTAGATACCACTTTGATATAGATGAGCTTTATCAGCAGCAACAGGCTTCGTGGGAAACAAGCGTTCTCTGTTCAGGATACGTCAAAGAACAGTCTTTGGGGATGTGCTATCAAAAGTCAAACATCAGGCTGACACAATGCGACTTTTTTTGACCACATTTTCTCTCTTAGGTTGAATTCCTCCAGAAAGAGTGTTTTAATTCATTTACCCTTGAAGATAATGTGTGTAACTGGAAAAGGATTTGATTTTATCTAATTTGTGTTTTTTCCTTAGTGCTGTAAACCAAGACCTTATGTGCTTAAAGACGGCATGCATTTCATTTTAATTTTACCTTTACTTTACTTCACTTTCTTTAATGCTAATATTCACATAATTTCCAGATTCCAGGGCTGTGAAAGAGCAACCCTTTTATTTAAAATATAACAACATAACTGGATGACACAAGTGGTTATTACGGAGATACCATTTGAGTATATCAATAAATATTGCTACAGAATTATTATCTGTCAGGGTTGGAGCAACTTGTCCGAAACAATCTTCTTCAACTTTTTTTTTTT
>VXBJ01003729.1:438289-457601 GCA_013400055.1 Nycticryphes semicollaris
TTTTAAGAGTAAAACTAAATTAATCCCACCTAACTCTAGCCCTTTAACTGAGGTGCCTAAGACAGAAGGGTAATTTTTCAGATTCCCAGATTCCTGTCTGACCAACAGAGGGGAAATAAGTGCCTTCAGAGTACCAGTCAGTCAACCTAAAATATGAATGATCTGGGAGGTCACCCCTCTTCCTCCACTTTTTTATAAGCTAGAGTAACTACAGCTGGTATAAATGTCTTATTGAAAGGCAGTTTTACATGGATGTATATTTTTTACAATACTTAAGTTTGAAAAAAAAAAAAGAAGGAACTTTTACAAAATAAAGAGGTTCATGCTTCTTTAAATCAGAATTTTGGCTCCTACAAGAAGATGTTTCAGAAAACTATGAATACAAAAACCCAAAGTCTTCTCACTCCTTCCTTAGATGGGCTTTGAAACTCCTCAACAGAAAGCAAAGGGACAACAAAACTAAGCAAATCCATGTGCAAAGAGAGCGCGCCACTTGCTGAAGGTGCCCCTGGACAAAGATGGAGCCAGTGGAAGGATGGCTGCACCTGCAATGGCCAGAATTCAACACCATCAGTTTGTTGCTTAACTGAGAGCAAATACCCTTTCCTGGCCAGGCTCATAAGCAGAAAAGACAATCGGCTTCAACAAAGCAACAAAAGCCCATCTGCCCAGCACCGCATTGATGAGATGAGATTTGCCAAAGTACTGAAAAGTATGACAACATCTTTTTCTAGGAACAGTTTTAACAGGATATAGAAATCTTACAATAAGCCTCAGGTATCAACAGCCACTCCTGTTAAGCATTAATTGTTTAAAAGACCACAAATAGCTGAAGACAAAAGCCCAAGAAAAAAGTCTTCATGTTTGTAGTAGCATAACAGGTCTAAACCCACACCAAGGAAGTGCAAAGACTAGCAAATACAGAGGTCTGTCATCACCGGAATTTACATCTCATCAACTTTGCTGGTACCAAAAAAGCTACAAAAAGTAATCAATGTGTGTTACGGGTACTTACAGCACAGACAATTCATGAACAAAGTGGGACAATTCAGTGACAATAAGATGAGACCAACAACGGTTTTAGCCTGTGGCTCTCACCCATGGGACCACCATAACTGAACATAGGCATTGCCTTGGAGAGGAGTAGTAGGTGCTGTTAGGAAAGCAGGAAACACCAGCAGCCAATACTTCCTGTTTCTCCCATATGCTGGCACATGACTACTACAGCCACAAGCTTCCTCTACTTTCTCTCTGTGGCCTACAGGGAAAGGAAAAAGGGCTGAAAACAAGGCTAGGATCCAAAACAAGAATTTGATCTCCTCCCAGATAATTTCTTCTGGCTAATGTATCACAACTGTAAGCAGACTGTAAACAGCTAAGGCCAGGAGAAGATGAACTGTGATCACCACCGTCAGAAACCATTCATTGCGAGTATAAAGTAACATGATTTTCTAGCACCGAAAAAGGGTGTTCTCCACCTCTAGTTACATGCTAACCAGGAGGAGATGTGTTTTCTTGTTATTCACTAGGATGGATATTTTCCCCCATGATCCTCAGAGCCTTGCTTGGGTTGAGATTCATCTCTTTTTAACTGCAATTTAAGATGCAGTTGCCCTGGACTTCCTTCATGGCAAAAGGAAAGACAGGGTACTCCCACAGAAACAGAGACCAGAGAGGCCAGCCAAAACTGGATAGAGGAACGTGGCCTTCATCTCATTGCTGCTTTGCTTCTTCTACTGGATTATGTGATCTTTAACAAGAAATAAGCATACCACCATGTTATCATTAACATTCATGAGATATTTTGTCTACAGTGCTGTTAGGAAACAGATAAGTGCTTACACAACAGATATTACGCATATTAGCTGACATCATCAGCATATTTTAAACAGTCTCCCCAAACTGAATTCAAACTACCAAACTACTAAAGACAAACATTTCCCAATAAAAAAAAAAAAAAAACCCAAACCCAAAACGTAATTCGGACCCTTTAAGCAGCTTTCACCACCAGCTATTTCAGGATATTCTGACATTAAATCAAATATTTAAGGAAAGGCTTACATTTCTTTTTGAGCAGTGCTGAATATATCTGGATATGTGCCCTTGCTGGAGATTTATAATTAGGGTTAGCATTACATTGAGTAATTTCAAAAGCTTGAGAAATCACAAGATCTGTTGAGGTCATTTCTCCGACATCACATGTGGATTCAATCCTGAACATAAAAATTCCACAGACCACATGTTTGCGGATGTGCAAAAAGCCATTCATCCTGAAAGCAGCAGAGATGTGAACTTGCCCCATCAAATGCACTTCAACAGAAGCAGGACCGACTTTCTTCCATGCCTGATAATTGCGATCGAGAGAGGACGCTATTAAAATCCACTTCACTCCTCGTAACTGCTGGCAACAGTGTCCCCAAAATATTCCTAAATATGCTTTTAACTAAGGCAATAAGTGCATTAAAAGCAATGGATTTCTGTCAGAGCTGAGCTGTGGGGTGAGTAGTGGGTTTGTGAAGAGCGCTCCCACAGCTGCACCTGTGGCCACAGTGGAATTCAACTCACCCAACTTCAGCTGTCGAGAAGCTATTGTGTTTAGTCTAAGTTCATGGTCCAGGTTATCTCTCTGCAGCTGGGACACGAGACAAGTATCGTGAGAGAAAATTCATCCCATCTGGAGACAGATGTATCACACACCCAGGGTCAATTGACCACCAGGGACACCTCTCATTCCAGCAACAACTGGGGGGAGCCTTTCCTGTTCCCTGTGAATCTGGTGTTCAAACAACTGAAATGCGGCAACATCAATTCTTGCTCCAAAATTTTAGCACAGGTAAGATTTTACAGTCCGGCACACTTCTTGCTGGTAATTTTTCCACATGCCTGAAACAGGATCACATGGCACTTTCTTTTAGGGGGAAAGGGGCGAATAGAAGAATGATTCATTTTTATAAAGCTGTGTATTTGTTTTACGCAAGATAATGGTCTTGAAAGGGCTTAAGAGGACAACAGCAGACAAAACAGAGAGAGTAGCACTGAGAACGTATTAGACGGAGGACAGGTCCCCAAACCTGACCTACAGTGCGGGCTATGAGTAAGAGCAAAATCCTCTGTTTTCTACAGATGTTGCCCAACACTTACAAACCAGAACTAGGAGCAAAATCTAAGTCCCGTGTTTTCTCACCGTAAAAGTACCCAATTCCATTCAATATGAAGTTGAGGCCTATATTAAAAAGGAGTACCAGTCAATTTGTTACCTAAACACAAACACTTGGTAGTTTCCTACATTTAGAGTGTCAATGAAAGGAAAGGAAACTCAGGACACATCTACACACTGTTCAGTAGCACTATCCCGATCAAAAGAAGGACTTCCAACTTCTTCTCAACTTCAAGTGACGGCTTTAAGGAGACTCAGGGTTCAAGAGCAGCCTACTGAATAAGCATCAAATTTTGACTTAGCAAACCCATCCTGTAAGGTGCTGAGTGACCCTTAGCCCTACAGACACATTCCTTCAGGAGCCAAGCAGCTTTCAAGGCCAGCTGACTGGAATGGCTCACAGCATTTCCCAAAGTACACGTGGCTCCACAGGCAAAATTGTGGGGCTAGTAGAAAAATTGCTCAGCAACGGCCTTCCACGAACAATGAAGAAACTCAAACAGGGAGAATGTAAATAAAGTGTTTATGTGGGCTGCTGCTTAAGGTCTTAAAATAGATCCCAAATAATGGAACAACATGTCTGTCTAACAGACATACTCTTCTAGTTATGAAGAACTGGCAGGATCAATTAAAAAAACACACTTAAGTAATGATATACTTAGTCTCTGATTCCATCATCTCAACATTGACAGATCAATAAGTGATTTGGAAAAACACACATTCTAAAACCCATGAGGTAGCTGTGTATCTGTGTAGTTATATTGACAAGAGATGTATGCATGTTTTTTTCCTTCACCGCTTAGAGTAACCAACTGAAAAATACTCACAGCAATTCAATGCATGCAGTTATACAAGGCGCGATTTATAGCCCTGTTTTAATGACTGTATTTGCCAAAGGCAGGAATCTGCTTACTGTTATTTCTAGCCATAGTATACTTTACTAAATAGCCAGTCTTGTGTAAAAGAAAAATAAATAAAATCCGCGACATAACACATACACTAACCTTTTATGTTGCTGCTAAGTGCTTTGTGAAATCTGGTTTAAGATGTTTTGTGCAATTGCTATTAGTCAAGTATCCTATGCAGGGGCAGGAGTGACCTCAAAAGTATTCGCAATAGGCTTGAAATGCTACACACTAAATCACGTTTCCAAGCACCACAGAAGCCCATACATCATAAATAAGCAAATAAATAATCAAACAAACAAGGATTTCCATTTTTTTTTATCGAGAAAGTCTGAAGCTGCTCAAAAAGAGCCTAAACATTCCTATCCTTACAGCAGTAAGTCTTTAACAAAACTGCACCCCCAACCTCTAAATATTCACAGAAATACCCATCTAATAATGTAATAACACAGTTGCATGCTAGGATACCAAGAACCATGCTTTGAAAAGAGAAATATCACTCAAAGTTTTCAGCAGGTGTCATAAACTAGAGACTCAATCCTGGAGTTAGAGCAACCGATGTAATATTCTGTAAAACATGTGTGTACATGATATATTACTATTTCTCAATGTGCATACGTGATATACTACTATTTCTGATGGCATTCATGTGGAAACAATGGGTGCTATCGACACAGAATCACAAGCCACTGCCACAACACCAAGTATTACATTTTCAAACTGTCAATCATCTATACAAACACTGATGGAAAATTTCAATGAAAATTTTGTGCTAAATCTCAGCTTTTGATACTTACTTTACTGCTTTACTTTTTTGAGGAGTTTAAATTCTCATATTAAAAAAACCAAGAATTGCAGACATTGGTCACTTACAACCACATACCTTGAACCAGAAACTCTTAATGTCATCACAATGATGACATTGTGATGACAAATGATGCTCCTAACAGTGGAGCATCATTTACATCTGAGTTGCTTTGAGTAGCAGGGTTTTCAGACTCAACAACAAGCTCTTTTCTCTCTTTTCTTGATTTTTTTTTGTTTTGTTTTTAAACTTCGCGATGATTGTGCTGGTCACTACATGGTTGGTTTTTAAATGCATCGTTTCTGGTCACAAAGACAAGAGGTCACTTTGTCCATAACACTTAGGTTAATCCATGGTTCCTGTTGCAATCCCAGCTAATGCCCTTCCAACGCACGGGCGCCCAGGACGCAGCACACCCTTGGGCTCAACGGTCAAACTGGGGACAGCCTTGCCCCCGTGGCATCAAACACATTAGGGGTGCCAGTCTTCTCATCAAACCTCTGCCCAGAAGTTACTTACTGCTACTGTGAAATTGGTTTGCATCCGTAACCCAAGGGCGAGCACAAGGGGAGGAGAGAGGGAGAGGATCCTAACACCCACAAGGACTTGGTGGCAGCTTTCTCCTTGGAAATTTCCCCAACACTCGCATAAGGCCAGGGAAAGTGCAAAATGCATTTGAAAATGGTTGTTCCACTTGATTTCTGATGTGTGTACATGCAATTTTTACCTGTTGCTAGAGAAAGGCACACACAACCACAGCCAAGCACATTTCAAAATCATATAGAAATAAAAAGGAGAGGCAGCTTCTCCCACTCCATAACACTTTATTCATAGTTAAAAGCTCACATTATCCACCAGAATAAAAATTAATCTCTGAATGTGTCAGGACTGAAACAATAAATATTTAATTTCCTCAGTCTTGGAAATTTATCTTTTTGCTTTCTTGACATACGTTTATACGGTTAACAACAAAAAACCCATGGCCTTTTAGCCAAGTACTGTAATAAAAAGAGAACACAGTGAAAGCCAACAGCTGCTCTCAGTTGAATCCCAGTTTGCCTAGCATTTTCACCTGAGAAGTCTGAATGCCTGCATCAACAACAAAAAAGGAGCCTACTGTAGATTCCCTTGTTAGGTGAACAGAAGTCCAAGGGAGAGCTCTGACAAGGAACACAAGCCGATAGCAGCTACTTTCATTTTTTTTCTCCGACAAAAAAAGTGAAGCCAAAAAGAAAACCCTGCCAGATGAGTGACAATAAGCCTCCTAACTAATCCCAGGTGCAGGGACTTATATAGGTGATACATTTTTTCAGGTGCTGCTGGGTTGTAAGTGGAGGTCACCTTCCCATCCTTTCCCACTAGGGCTGGCAAGCTTCAACAGCAAGAGAACCCAAAGCTCCTTTGCCTACAAGGTCTAGTGGCTCACATGTGGCCACAGCCCTGTGAAAGTGATGGCCTTCTTTCACTGACGGTGGAGTGGAGAGGAGAAAGTTCAAGTGCATTTCGGAGAAGACCTGTGCTGAAAAAGAGCAGAGCTGAACACCAAACAAGTTGTAATCGGGGTGGGAGGCAAACAGGAATGAAATAAAGACAAACATGCACATTATATTTTAATACTCCTTAGTTTGCCACTTTATCTTCAAAATAATAAGTCTTTTCTCAAAGACATCAATGCCCCAAAAAGTACATAAATCCCCATACACCTTTTTCACCAAAATTTCCAAACGGCTATTACTATCCCCTGGGTGAAATTCCAAATAGAAGCAATCCCTGCAAAAGTAAAACAAACTCTTAGAGAAGTAATTCAAAATATGGTAGCCAGTGAGACCAAGATATCCCAAATGAACATGTTTTTGACAAAGGCAGCAGTACTCTTCTACAAATGCAGGTGAAATCCAGCATGTCTGATCACATACTACTGTTCCTACATATAGTGATAATTATCCAGAAAAGCAACCAACCTACACACACACGCACGCTATTATCATAGTTCAAGTTCTTTGTAAAAACAGCAAATCATTTCCAGAAAACCTGGTACTGTGAACTGTCATGCAATTAACCTAGGTATAGAAAAATACATCAGACTGGTGAGTGTGGAATAGCATTCATTTATATATTTAAATGATGCATTATCTGCATAAGAGATGTCTCATTAAGACCTTCAAGTGGCCATTTAGGAAAGCGGTAACACAAGCAGCAACCAGCCAACTTCCTTCATTTTGTCATTCCAAACTCATGTCTCAAAAATCTTTCTCCATGGATATCTTATCTGCCAACCACTAGCAATCGTGATCCCTTAGGAACCAGATTATCAAAAGGTATTTTATTAACAGACAACAAATATCCATGCAAAAGGTACCTCACTTTCAGGTATCACCTTCCTTGACCAACACTAGACTTGAGACACACAGGAGAAAGTCTGAGATGAAGGCAGAAGCTTCTATAGAGCTAATCTGTGAGAAACCTAAGTGTAATAGACCTGCCACAATGTTCCATATGTTCACAGATACTGCTTAAATTTAACCAAACAAGCCAAAGACTGACAGAAATTTCAAACAAAATCTTTTACGCAACTGAGGTGCAGGCCCTCAGCTCAATCAGCATTCAAATTCCCACTGAAAGCCTCAAAATGGCACCTTAATTTTCTTATTTTTAGTATTCAAGTTGGAAACATGTTCTCAAAGTAAAACTGAAGTGTGTAGTAACATAATCTGCAACGATTAGCTGGTACAATCTCTAGAGAATGCCCATTCTGCACGAACGTACACATCAGTTTCAACACATTTTTCCATACATCACCAGTTAAACTAGTTGCACCCTAGGCTAGACTACACCACCTGGGAGGTAATCGGCATACCTTCCCTACTTTATTCTATACTGCCATTAAATCACTTCACATATTAACTTCTACTCAATCTTTAGGATGAACTGTTAATCAAAAGCACACAGATACTGTTGATTACACAGCTTCCTAAGGGCACCATAACCTTGTATCATTCTAGACTATGTTACTTTTATTGTACCTAATGAGTAAACATTTGAACATTATATTTAAATGGGTGAAATCCCTAAAATTTGCTCACGTGAAAGATGTGAAAGACAGGCCAGTGTGTTCTGGGGATGGTTTACAAGTTTAAGGTAGCTGGAGGCTCTACTGATTTAGTGCAATTTTTCTCATAGCTCGCAATGATGATGAGGTTGACCGCACCTGAACAAAAGCTGGGTGCCAGTAGAGACAGCAAAAGCAGAAATGAAACTCAGGGAATGTTATACACTCACATTAGCCGAAGCCTGATGTTAATGCAAGAACAAATGGGTATTAACCTGGCTATGAATATGTTTAGACTACAAATTAGAAGAAATTTTACAACCGGTTAATTACTGAGGTTCTGGAAGAGTTTTCCATAGTGAATAGACAGGGCAGTAAAAGTTAAGTACCTTTAAAATGGAGTCAAAATAAATTTTAGATAGGATTCTATAACATGGCTGCTTGCCATAAGAGAGGACTGTGCTCAGTTACCCAGAAAATCAAGTCCCATCCTATATTCCCGAAGACATCCTAAAGGAACTAAGCAATGCCAACTCATGATTTTGTCACAAGCATGGAATTTTTGGTCTTCGAGCCCCCATTACTAAGGCTGATGGGAGAATCTGTTTTATATTTAAAGAGTGAATAAATAAAGTGTTAGCCTGGGGTTTGAGGAGAAACACTTTTAAAATATGAACTCTGCAAACTCAAAAACCAGAAGGCAAATAAAAAGAACAAAACATCTGTTACTTCTTACAATCTCATGGTTTCTAAGCCACTGGGGGCAGAGGGAGGCTGATTCATGATTTCTGAATGCTTAGGTTGACAATTCAAAGAAGCAAAGTGTGAAGGAGTCCAAAACTTAGCACACAAAAGCACTAGGATGCCTAAAAATGGAAGAGTGTGGACGCCTAATTTAAACATTCAACTTTCAAATGAGACTTCTTGAAGTTTGCTGCTGCTGCTGTTTTTGAGCAGCGAACAGCTATGAGCTTTGACCACAGCCCTCTGGTTGCTCAAGAGCTCTCTCTCAGCCTGTTGTCCTGGCCACAATGTTTTTTGTTTTTCAGCTGCTTTGAGGTCTTCTCCCTCGGTTTTGTCCTGATTCATTGCCAGCCACAATTTCTCCTCCTCTAGAAGCTGGTAGTTTCTTAGAAAAAGTCAATGGACGTATCAAGGAAAGCTGTTTAAAAATATGCTGATACATGAGGCAAACCACAGACTCAGTCCCATTAGTAATGGACTTGTAAAACCCCAGCTAATTTGAAAAACTCCAGCATTTTTCAGGTTTAGGATGGCTTCTTCATCTCGCCTTTTAAAAAACAAATTACCTCTCAAAAGTTTACTCACATTGTTTCTGGATATCTGCACTCAAATGATACCACTGTACTGCAGTAATATTAAAAATAATTATGTCACAATTTTAAAATTTACAGACTCCTGGAGAGCTATTTATTCAACCTTTAAGGCAGCGTTGAATGCAAGCATTTGGTAGATGTAATGAGAATGACTGAAAGTTCTCATTTGCTTTTCAAGACATGGGCAGACACAAGTTTCAAGCACAAAAGGTGGGTGACTGAAGAACTCCTCCCCGCCATGTGCTGTCCTGCCTGCTGTACTTCAACAGCTTCTGGGGATCTCTGGTCTCATCCCTTCACATTCCTCTGATATTTTTCCTGCTTCGACTGCTCCGTCCCTTTATACTGTCCGCCATCTTTGGTATGACACATCAGTGAAACAGGAATCTCTTCTTAGGGTACAACATCAGGACACAGTAAGGCCTTAACACCACCTTGACAGCCTCAACACAGTGGAGATACAAGGGGGAGAAAAACCCCCAAAGAAAATCAACCATGCACTCTGCTACACTAACAGCAGCAAGCCCTGCATTATTTACAGAGCAAAAGTGCTTCAACAGTTGATTACATTCTTCATGGGAAGATCAAACCTCGAAACCTCTCACTCCCTTGTGATAGAAGATTGCATTTTGGCCTGAATTGAATGCAATACAGGTGCCACGCTGTAGTCTTTGCACTAAAATTACATTTGATGGGTTTGTACCCATAGTACAGTGGGTGAGCAAGCATCCCATTAGTGTCCAAAGAAAAAAGAGCACGTCGGGTACTGACACCAAGCATGGCGACACATTCTTCCATACTCCAAAAAGAAAAACCGAGGAAGATATTTCAGGCAGCTTTGATGAATGGGGGGTATTGGAAAATTCTTTTAAAAAATAGGCTACATGAAACAGTAACACTTCAGTGTGTCAGCAGTAAAAGAGCAAGCTTTTGTTTTACACTTGTTTTCTTTTTTAAAGCTGCCAAGTCATACCCAAACTCTTGTACCATTTCCACTTTTACCTGACCTGATGTTAATGCGCAATAAGAGCCAGGATGTAACAAATGCCATCCTTGAAACCTCTTCACTGATACATTCCACCTGGGCACAGACCTGGGCTTTGGTCTTCTCCATCCCAACACCAAATACACTTCATATCAAATTCAAGTTTAGTGAGAAAATAGATCTACGACCCCTGGCACAGGGAGGTAACCTCCTGACTACAACTGCAGCATTTTCATCAGCAACATCCAAAGCCAGGCCCCCTCCACCTGCTGCTCTCCTTGAGGCTACAAAACCACAGATGAGCATCTAAAACTCTCCTGGCTCTTTCTGCTGGCCGGGTTCAGGGTCCCCACTCAGTACAGGGAATGACACTTAACTAAAGCACTCTGCTCTTGCTGGGCAGCATTTCACATGGCTAACTGAGTGTTTGTCTTCCTCCCAGTGCCTAACGCCCAGCAGAGCGAAGTCAAAGCTTCTCAATGAACCCGTAGTGCACAGCTGTTACCTAAAGAACCAGTACAGATCAGTGTCACATCCATGAACAGAAAGATTTACAGGTGTATTTTCACCTTTCAGCTCCCCTCTGTATTTTAGAAGATAATTATAAAAACACAAAACAAGACCATTTTAAAAATTCTTGGTATTTGCTGCTTACTGCTTAGATGTTAGTGAAAGGTGGCCATTAGGACACAGTCTGAGACACCCAATTCCCAGCACAGTTGCTGCTTTGGACCTTGGAAACAGTTGCTGGCCTTGAATTTGCATGAAAAGGTTAAATATTTTACTGGTAACAGAACAACTGTTCTATGAGTAATAGTTTTATATTATCCCAAGGGCCATGATTTTGTTTATAATTACTCATAAATAACTTTTTCATAACATAAACTGTCTTACTTGAGCACATCTCTACAGCTGCATTAGCCTGTTGTGCCTGCAGAAGATGAGAATTCAAATCCCTGTCCATGTTTTTTTTTAAACATTGGTCCTGAATGCGCAGTTGGAAGAAAATTACACCAACATAGCCCTGTCTGTCCTTATTCCTACCCGAAAAGCAAACTACAATACAGCTAGCAGAAGAAAAATCTTCTAACATCTTCAAGAAGTCCTTAATCTATAATTAATGTCAACCACCTTTAAAGTCAGTAATTCTTGCATCTTACATTCATATTTTAAAGGTACAGTAGTTCTGAGTTATGCTGCGTATGGAGAGCGTTTAAAATTAAATGAAATAGCATTACATTTAACAGACAGCAATATAAATGGCATTGTTTTTCATAATGCAGAAACTCATTTTTTTTCTTTAAAATGAAGAAAAAAAATTGTTAAGCACCACTTGTTAAAGTTACAATCTCTAACCTTTTAATTTTACTTTGCCTGCTTATCTAGGATCACAATAGTCTGCATGCTAGTGTCCCTCAACCCACCATAGGCACTGGATGATGCTGTGAATTAGGTTTTCCTCCAACAAACCTAATACCTAGCAACCCACTGATGTGCTGTGAATTTTTGAAGTCATACAATGAGTTTCTGAGTCATGCCCACTCACTTTAAAAAAATTCAGTCACATTTAAAATGCAACCAGCCAAGTGCATTTCAGGAAATATTCAACTCGCCATTAGCCACTCTTCCTGCAACTAGTGCCTACAGCTCATGAAACCATTGCTTTGGTAATGAATCCATCACTCTTTCTCCACCTCATTGTCTTTCTCTGTCTTGAGCTCTGTTTTCTTGTGGTTATGTTCTATAAGTAAAATCTCTGCAAGCAGCCCAATCCAAAAGTTCTTCCCTAGAATAATCTTTGTGTCCCCATTGGAATCTGCTTAGTTCTAATGAAGGCACTCGGATTTACTCCCAATGCCTGCAGGAAGTCCTTACAAGATTGTCCTATCACCGAGCACAGGATTCTTTTTGCCATCAGTTAAGAGAGGGCATACCCTCTTCTGCTATGGAGAAGGGTACTCAAATCCCACTAAAATATAGGTTCCTCACTGGGGTAAGACACACAAAAGGAAAGCAGTATATTCCAATGGAAGAAGAGGTGTCAACATTGTAGCATTTGCTGTTGAACCATCAGTACTGGAAAAATCCACTGAATTGGCCAGCAGCAGGAAGATTTTTTAGTCTTTACAATACTCCATCAACAAAAATTTGAAGATGGCAACTCTAGGTAGCCACTACCACTGAAAGAGACTGGAGACAGATGAAGAGTCAAGAATTACCATTTCAATTTGGATTCCGTTTGGATGCAACAATGCATGCAAGCAATGGCACAATTGCAGGTATGCAGTCCATAGAGCCTCCAAATGCTCATGCATTTCTTTGGATAACTTTATTTAAGTAGACAACATAAGTAAGATGAAAAACATGCTAAGTGACATAGAAGTAGGTAGGGGCATCTGTGGCTGGGTTTTTCAGACACTTTCCATTATTAAACACTGTTTTCAGTTACCTTTACAATTTTGCTAGGTCACGTTCCCCACTAAGTGGATTTTCTTAGGGATGTTTCAACCACAGCGGTTTAGGCAAACTACTAGAAATGAGAAAAGGGGAATATCCACCGTTTCCTCATCTTAACCAGTCTTGCAAGTATTTCTTTGCAAACGTCCAGTTGGTATCACGCTTCTGATGACGGGCTTAAATCTGAATAAGGAATAGCCCAAGGTCAGAACCATTCCAGGAAGAAGTATACCATTCTGAGAATGTGTAATTTATGACATAATACATCTGCATCAGAACCTGGAATAAGGCTGCAACCTTAATCCAACAATGTGCTTGTGTTTGAAGGCTCAACTTAACAACGGGAACATTCCTCTAGACGTTTTCATTCAACTATTTCAGATTTATTTTTAAAAAATCACAAACGAACATTTTGTGAATGCTCCATCCCAGTGAACCGAAATGCTTCACAATAAAAGAAATCAACACAATCACACATCCACCCCTCCCATCAAAAAACATCCAAAAGATTGATTGAGCGCTAAAGACAGTGAACCAGGTGAAAATTATTATCATATGACTTTTGACTTCAACATTGTCTTCTGGAAGGACTTAATGATTTCAACTTCTTATAGTCTGAAACTAATATAGGATTTAGCTTTATGACCATGGAATCTACTGCAGCATCAGATGTTTTGGCAGTAGAAAGGAGCGCACACACTGAAATTATTTTTAAGCTGTCATTTGCATGTACCCAGACAAGCATGCAAAATCAAACTGAGATATTGTTCAAAATCCCCTAGGAGATCCCCACATTTCAAGATCGCTCTTTCCCCGCAACTACACTGCTGCGTTCCATCAAAAGTCATCTCAATCACAGAGAAGTTTGCATTAGTAAATCCCAACAGGGACTGCAGTTTGTTGGTGCCCAGGAAAGCTATATCAAGCCTCTGGACACCTGAACGTTCCTGCACTTGCAGCATCTGAAGGTCTTTGTGTGTGACAGTCACCTTGAAATTGCCCCTAACACCAGAAAAGGGGGAGAGTTGAAAACTTCCTTGTACAATTTGAACACACAGATAGTGTAGTGACAATAATTTCTGTAGCAATATGTGAACAGGAGACCAAAATTAACTTTAGCTGTACTGCAGATTAGAGGCAGGAGATTTTCCCTTTTACTCTATCCCCCAATTCTGAAGGTGCAAGCCCTGGCAGCTCCCAGGCTAGCCCGCAGTCCTGAGCTTTGCCCACCCTAGGGAAAAACATGTTTCATAAAGCAAGCCTTCCTGGGGGTTCACCGTCATTCAAATCCTTCCAAACCTTCTGCTCCTCCAGAGAACAGCAAGAATATTGTTACAGTAGGATGAGGGGTAATGGTTTTAAAGTAAAAGAGGGAAAATTTAGACTAGATATAAGGAAGAAAATTTTTACGAGGGTAGTAAAGCACTGGAATAGGTTGCTTAGAGAGGTGGTAGATGGAAACACAGAGGTGATCCCTGGAAACATTCAAGGTCAGGTTGGACTGGGCTCAGAGCAACATGATCTGGTTGAAAAGGTCCCTGTTCATTTCAGAGGGTTTGGACTAGATGACCTTTAAAAGTCCCTTCCAACCCAAACTATTCAATGATTCTATGATTCCAGTCTATGATTCTAAAAAAGGAAGGTTTGCTCTGTTCTTATATATGTGCTGGTGGCAGCATCTCTCAGGAACTCCTGAATTTGTAGCTACTACAAGCATCAAGCTTCTGCTCCAAGCCACCTGCACCCATGGTGCCCATCTCTGGTGGACCCAAGTGGGTTTCTGGACTTGGGTGCTGCTTGTAACAAGCAAGCTTTCTTGAAATGAGTTACCCCTTTTAAACATGTTATATCAACTTACAACCTTCTCTGCTGTGATCATACCATGCCAAACACCATCCCCATCTTACTATAGGACCCTCTGACCTGCTTTCTTTCTTTCTTTCTCTCAAACTGTATTCTAGCCAAGTTCATTAGTCGGAAGAGACACTCCTGTGGATCCCTGAAAAATAATTGCAAGCGTTCACTTATCCTTCAGCTGTGTTTGAAGCACTGCTTCCAAAGTAGAGCATAATGAATTTTATCATACGAAAGCATTTGCATATTCAATCATGAAAATTTACATTTCTGCAGCATTACATGCTACTTCACAAAAGCACATACATATTTTCCTATAAAGGCCCTACTCTAAACTGAGTTCACAAGTAATTTTTCCTCCCTCCCCTACTGTTCAAAAAAACCCCAAACCACCAAAAACCCTGCAAAATTTTCATCAATAAAAATTCTGCTGATAGTTACTGTAAATTACTAATGAATCTGAGGAGTCCATCTTCTTTTCCTATTGTACAGCAACCACAAGCAGCACAGTATCTGCTTACACTTCTATTAATTCATCAAGAAAGCCACCACACATGAGAAACAAAATTCCTGTGTTGACCACCTTTGTCATCCCTATTCTACACCTACTGGAGGAGGGTGGAGGAGGGAAACTGGTAGAAAGCCACATTTTATGATTCTTTGGGCACTCTGCCTTTAAGTGTGCATTAGCAAGCTTTGCAGTATGTAGAACCACCACCAAGGAAGCAGTTATGGGTTTATTTTCCTTTCTCTTTCAAGCATTCATAGGGTCTCACCATGCCAAAGACAGAATCGGGCATTAGAAGA
The DNA here is from genome assembly GCA_013400055.1 of Nycticryphes semicollaris. Taxonomy (NCBI): domain Eukaryota; kingdom Metazoa; phylum Chordata; class Aves; order Charadriiformes; family Rostratulidae; genus Nycticryphes; species Nycticryphes semicollaris. The sequence continues at coordinate 453,646 of VXBJ01003729.1, forward strand.
AACATCTCATATTTACCTTTATCAATGAGGTATGATAATGATAAACGATAATGAATAAAAAATTTAACATAGTGAATGAGATAAACATTCCTCACTTAGGTGTCAAGAGAAAAAAAAATTACGGTTACTGCCAAATACTTCACTAAGATGCATGAAGATCACTCAGGATAGTGAGTAGGTGCAAAAAAGCTAATATGCCATGTCATGCACTGGATTACGCTAGACCTTTCTTCCCCCTCAAAGTACTCAATATTCGGAATCGTAAACTAAAGCATGCATAAATATTTAACATAAATTTTGTGAATGGCACATCGGGAACACTGAAATCTCACCTATCAAAAAAGGAACGAATTAACGCGTACCAGAAAGTCACCCTAGTTTATTTCCTTGTAATCTACCCTTTAAAAATTCTGCTACATCAAATACAAAATGCAGAGTTCAGACATACCCAGATTAACCACTTTTTTCACCATGCTACTTGAGAAAACACCATAAAATGCACTAATTTTTTTGGTTTGGAAGTGTATTGCGAAACACTCCTGCTGTTCTCCCCTTTCTATCTTGCCACCTGGTCTCACCACAGCTCATTAGAGAACCTTTCTCAGGTTCCTTGGAAGAAGCTGGGAAGAGACAAACAGACGCAACAAAATTCTCTTTTATTATGGCTTAAACACTCTTAAAAGATTGTTTAAGGGGCTGTTTTGAAACCTAAACAATAAAAATCAGATGGAAGTAAGAATGAAGGTGTAATTTAAAGAGAGTATTTGTAGAAAATGCACATGTGTACTTTTCACAATTTAAAGCAGACAAAGCTTTCTCAGGTAAGCTCCAGGGAGAAAAAGGAAAGCAAATGTTTTTGACCTGCTGCAAATACTTTCCTTCTCTGTGCTTTGATCAGTCTATCAGCCTCCCTTTCTTCCTCGCAACTAGCACTTTTTTTTCCCCTTTATCAAGCCATTGGGGGACAGCTGCCAAGCCCAGTTCCACCTCCTCAGTTGAGGGTAGGCACTGCAATTCTCCAGATTCCATTTCTCTGGGCATATCTGTTCTCGGAATAGGCAAAATGTACATGTACACTGCCTTTGCACCCACTGTTGGGGTTGTTTTGTGGGGGTTTTTTTCTGCTGGATTCTGCACTATTCTTTTGAAAGAAGTAAATCATCATTTTCCTCAGCTCCTTGAGACCTTCAGCTCTTCTGAAGCAGCAGAGACAAAGCACTAGATCTGCCCCAGCCAAAACCTTTGCATCTCCTTTGGATAAGTGTACCCTAAGAATTTCCCTTTCCCCTTCAGCTGACTGGAGCAAAGGCAGAGCAGTCCCAGTTAAATAAACACTCTGCACTTACGTGCTGCGAGCAGCGCGCAGCAGCTCCAACTCAAGGACAAGTTACACTTCTCTCAACAGCAAGTTTGCAGAGATCAAAAGGGATGATAAAGAACTTAACTTTGCCACGCTACCGCTGGCTCACTGAAGCTCATAAGCAGTTCCTGAATTATTTATCTGGGGACAAAAAAAAAAAAAGACCCTTTACATTTGAAGGTGGAAAATAGCCTTATTTCCAATGCTGTTAATTCAACACCCCTAATCAGCATCTCAGAGAAATGTGTTTATTAACCATAAAATGAGGCTTCACAGATTTTACTTTCTCAGTTCCTACTGTGGGGGTTTAAAGGTATGTAGCATTATTATCCTTTCTTTTCTCACCCCAAAAGCTCTTGCAATTCATCAATTCCTTATAACTTACATTTAAAACATAGTATCTCATAATTTTGTTGCACCCTTTCTTCTTCCTAGTTCTACTACACATTCTTGTCAGCTTTTGTACCATATTTCTGAATGGCTTTGTATTTGTGTTACTCCTTTTCTTCTCTGCTGCTGCCCGGGTTTCCTCAGGCTGTGCATTCCTACCTACACCACATTTTCTGCCCCGTTCTACGTGTTCCCTCTAAGAAGGTTCCCTGTGCAGATCCACCAGGCGAGACCCCCCTCACCTCTCCTCACTCCCCCTCATCTCAAGTGTGATCCATTCGCACCAGCCGAGAAGCAAAAGGCAGATATGGGGGGCAACCTAATGGCTATCCCTACAACGCAGGCAGTTGCCAGGCAGGATGTTTACCTCTCTTAAAAGCAGCTCCTTGAACATTCCTAAATGGGCGTCTGGAGAAGGAAAGGGAAGGCAGCAAAGTGCAACACTGATAAGCACAGGCCAAAGCTTTTGGAAAAACCCGGGCCGAAGGATGAGGCAGCACCAGGACAACCAAGAGCTTCTGAGGAAGGACATACTGTGGTAACAGCAAGATGCAGTAAAAGCAAGCCACAAGACTTGGCAAATCCCCATCCACCTGTGATATTCAGCTGTGGCCCTCAAAGACCTTTCCTCTCTTATGAAGACAGGCTGAGAGAACTGGGGTTGTTCAGCCTGGAGAAGAGAAGGCTCCAAGGAGACCTTACAGCAGCCTTCCAGTACCTGATGGGAGCCTACAGGAGAGATGGACTCTTTATCAGGAATTGGAGCAATAGGATGGGGGGTAATGGTTTTCAACTGAAGGAGGGGAGATTTAGATTAGATACTAGAAAGAAATTATTTACTGTGAGGGTGGTGAGACACTGGAACAGGTTGCCCAGAGAAGTTTTGGATGCCCCATTCCTGGAAGTGTTCAAGAACAGGCTGGATGGGGCTTTGAGCAACCTGGTCTAGTGGAATGTGTCCCTGTCCATGACAGGGGGCGTGAAACTAGATGATCTTTAAGGTCCCTTCCAACTCCTAACCATTCTATGATACTATGAAACCTATTGGGTTCACAACCAACTTGGCCAACATAGTCCCAACCCTCCAGATGCCTTCTCCAGCTGTCTGAAAGGGTGCTAAAACCAAGGGCCTAAAGGTGACCTAGGTCAGAAGGGCTCCAAGGAAAGACAGTGTAGCCTCTGCAAGGGCACCACGCTGTTCCTGGCAGTGATCTCCCTTCACTTTTCTTCTCCTCGCTTCTCCCAATACATTCATACCCAGGCAAATGGAAACACATGCAGTCTTCCTCACGCGGTAGCTGGGCTGCTTGAAAAATACCAGGACATCCATGAAAACAGGGGACTAAATTCATATTCATCCACCGTCCAAATGAGTAACAGAGGAAAGAAGTCAAGCCTTTGTACCTCACTTGATAGGATCCCTACAGTGATGCCCTCTGGTAAGTCTTATCCCACCCTGCCAGCTCTCATCCTAGTGTCCTGATTTTTTAAAACTCCGAATCTGGAATAATTTGTCCAATACATTGATATTTCATTCAGAAAAATAATAAAGTCTAGCTTTCACAGTTTCATGTGAAAGATTAAAAGTTCAATTGATACACTATCTAAAAATCTCTTAAAAATACACATAAAAGGGGAATGACTTTTCCCACTTTTTACATTTTTGAAGCTTATTTTCTGATGTTTGAATATAGCACTATCATGTCCTTGAAGAGATGATGGGGCCTCTATCTTGCATGGCCTGTGACTTGCATGTGCCTCCTTAGAAGTTTCTCTTCACCAGTGCTCCATCACCCCACGTTCCCCACAGGCTCTCTGAAGAAAGAAAGGTCACCCTTTTCACATTTGCTCTAACTCACTCTAGATTTGCCTTCTGAAAGGCAATGAAGTAATGAAGTGTGACATATCAGGCTCTTTCCTAAACTACCCCTCTGCCCCCAACTGACTTTCCCATTCTTCAGATGTAAACAGATGCCTCTCTGTTTCCCTTTGGGTAGGATCTTACATTTCGGTAAGAGGGAACAGGAAACTATCACGTGCTGAAGCAGAAGAGAATTTCTTCCCTAGCTCTCCTCAAACACTGGTTGATCCTAAATGTTTTAAAACTTCCCCTGATTGTTATTCCCCATACAGCACAAGTCAGGTGCAGGTCAGCAGACTGGGGAAAGTCACGCAGGAAGGGAAGTTATTGGTTATTCTACATTAA
>VXBJ01003729.1:457674-671030 GCA_013400055.1 Nycticryphes semicollaris
AAAAAAAAAAAAAAAAAGTTTAATCATGTCCTCTAGCACTTGACGGAGATTTCTGCATAGAGCAGAATGATACCTTTTAGAGTGATACCTTACTAGATTCAAACCTTGACGAACACTGTGATAGGCTCAAGCAGCCCAGGAGCTGCACAGCGCAACTAAAACACAACAGCAGTACTATGTGTTACAGTTCTCCAGCTCCTGCCCACACCGTATGCTGCAGCCATTTGATTAATATTTTGATTTCACAATGGAATTTAAAAATAAAAGTTCTGGGCATGCACAATACTTTATCACGTATTGTCTATAATACTCCACAAAATATACTGCTTAATACAACATCATGAATCTCCATTATCTGTAATGGCAAAGTTCCTGCAGTAGCTCACTTGAGTATATGTTGATTTTGATCCAACAAGGAAAAGAAGTTAAATAGCCAGGCCAAAGAAAAACTAGGAAGCCTAAACAACACATCATAAAATAAACAATTACCAAGTCAAACAGCTGCCGCCAAGAAAAGGCTGGGAGGGAAGGGTGGCAGGGCTCTTTCTTTCTTTCTTTTTTTAACAAGGAAAATAAAAAAAAAAAAAAAAACCAAACCCAAGTGCTTAGAAAACTGACACCTACACGCAAACGCTGCTTCAAAGCTTTTAGCACAATCTCCCAGGGCAGAACAATAGCAGCTCTGTGCTCATAACCAGCTCAGGCTGTTCCAGGCAGGAAGAGGGTGCCCTCGCCTTTTACAGCAAAAGTATTTCTCTCTGATGCTCGGGTCTATGAAATCTGGCTCAACCTCTTGAAAATTCATCATCTCCGAAGCAGGACAATGGGTAGCAAGTAGGTAATCCAGTGACAGGGGCTGCAGTTAAATACTTTTAGCAACATTTGCCTACCCCTGTCTTGCCCAGTTGCTGCTGCACTCAGGCTGGAAAAAGAGGCAGAACAACATTTAGAGATAAAGCCGCATTTCAAAGCACCCCTTGTTCCTCCAATGTCCTTACAGTGCCTGCAAGGGAGCAAAAGGGTAACTGTGCAACAGGTATTCTTTATCTTGCTAAATAAGGGGAAAGCATGGCTGGAGCAAGAGAGCTGTCTACCTGTTAAAAAAAAAACCAACATAAAAATCAGCTGTGTGCTGCCGGGTCTATTGAAAAAATCTTAAAGTAGGCCAGTTACAGAGGGTTTATTCTGTTCAAGGAGCTGGACTGTGTAATAGCTGCCACAGGATCTAACATTCTGCTCTCCACAGGTTGCCCCAAGGAGGCCTGACCTAAATAAGAATTTATCAGATGCCCCAGGATCGACATCGATCTGTTCAGGGCTTTAAACATCACTCTTGAGCTCTGGGCTCATTTCAGCAACCGAAGTTAAAAATATCAAACATTCTTCTATGAAAACCAGTCCCTCTCAATCAGGAAAATAAACACAGCAGGGACAGCAGCCATGGCAAAGAGTTGAAAACATTTCTTGCAGTGAGTTAGTCAAGCTGCTGTGGCTTTTCCCCATTGTTATGTCATGACCAGAGAGGTGCTTGTTGCTTGACCTGCATGTGGCCATCCCTATCACACATCATCAAACTCATGCAAGCTCCCCTGCTCTGCACCTTGGCACATACGGTCCCATCCCAGGTGGGAAAAGAACAGGGCGAAGACTGCAGGAGTCTGTGGTGCCACAGATCCATCCCTACACAGGTCCAAGCAGTCATGAGAAGAGGGCAGAGGAAAGCAAGCCGTTGGTTGGATAAACTCTTCTGGAAGAAAAGCACTTAACGCCACTATTGTAGTCTGGTGTGCCGTGTAACATATTTAAAAGTTCACCACATGAGTATTTCAATCTAAAGCATGGTTTATGTTGTCACCCAGAGAAATGTCTTTTTTTTTGTATATTCCCTTCACAACCAGAAAAATTAACTGCTTGCAGTAAAGTGCATAGGCTTTAATTCTGATGGTGGTTTGGTTTTGGTTTTTTTTAAGATACCTAGTGACCTCCTGTAGTCTTACAGAGCACAGTAATGTTCTTCCATTTCTTAAAGAGGTTGGTGGAAAAACAATACAACACAGCTGTTTATATCAGTTGTAGCAGTTGCATACAACCAACCTGTTTACTAGGCTTTTCATATCTCAGAGCATTGTGGTTGAAGTACCCCATTGTACTGGAAATGCCCTTTCTCTAAATAAACCCGTGCAAATTCTTTCCCCCACAGCAGTAGGTAATTTTAGTGCTGTAAAAGACTTCCAGGATTGTTTCTGTACCACAGTGTAAAGAGAACTGATGAGAGAAATGCACATTCAGAAGATTTTAATGCAAGTTTTGCACTACTGTACAAGTAAAAGAACTGTAGCAGTTAATCCATAAGGGTCCATGACTTGCGTGTTAAAATGAAAAAAACTTGCTGACAGGACAAAAACATCATCAAAACCCTTCCCTCCAAATCTAAACCCCTCAAGGGAACAGAAGATGTATGTCAAGTAAGTCGTTCTAGATACATACTTCTACGTCTTGCAATGTAAGTGGTGTGATATTGTCTATGGTAAGTGCTCCATAAGGGATATAAGTTTTCACTATCATTTACAGAAAGTGTAAAAAGAGTCAGAGACTCAAAAACAAACCCCAAAAAACCACATCAGAAAACAGAAACAATGTTTCACCGGAAATGTTCTGAAGTTACCTCTTTTTCAAAGATTTGAAATCTTATTTTAGTGTAAAGGTAATAAAATCCAGTGAATTTAAAACATTTGTTTGCTTCTGACTTACACTCATGCTGGCTGCTCTCCATTGGGATGCTCCTCGCCTCCATATTTGAGAAGTGCAACAAAAGGAAGTGATTCAGTTAAAACATTATCAGGGGAAAAAAAGCAAAAAAACAAACCAAAAGCCCCACAGGTTGGGCTTCCTGCCAAATGCCCATGGATTTTCAGGACCACAAAGCAAAGAGCCTTATTTCTGTTAGGACACCTGCAACAGCACAAATGTCATCAAATCCTTTAACAGTTACTGACCTGCCAGAACAAATGTCATAAAATGAAATTAAGGCCCATCATCCAGTTAAAAGGATTTCTGAGAGCGATTTACAACAGCAATCTATACACCCTTACCTGGGGCAGTAAGTGATTAGCAGCTCCCTGTCACAGCTGATCTGGCATCTTACAGCCCTCACGGTGCCCAGGGCTTCATGGGGTGGGGAGGACATCCATGGGGTGAATAACCTGCACTCCTGTTAATAAACACTGAGTCCCATTCCAAACTCCAACTTCAAAGCACTGTTTAAGTCTCCTTGGAAAGAAAAGCCGAGCAACTTCCCTTAAACGATACTCATTGGCAGCGAATTTCACTATCAGTAAGTCGACGCATAATTACAACCATCCATCCATAAAAGCTGGGGGAGGGAGAGAGAAAAAGGGACGTGTCCTTATTTCTCAGGTGTTAAGGAGAGAATCAGGGATTTTTGAAGAATCCAGAAACTGGAGAACAACAGCGATCAAAAGCTTCTGGCTGTGGTCTTCAGATGTGTATCTAGATCCTCACATATACATACATGCATGTAGTACACCACCGCTTTAAACGATAGCGGGGAATTACTAGATCAAGATGACCTTCACATCTGAACACAATGGCTCTCGCACCACCAGAGGCATCTCAAGTGATGCCATCTGGACTCAGCTCCATTTCTTGGTCTATTCACCCAGGCAACATCAACTACTGGATAACCATCACAGAGTTGCTTATCACAGGGACTCCACCACCTCCCCGCTTCAATGCAAAATCGGTTGCTCAAAACTGCCAGCAGTTTAGGAACCAAAATTTCCCTCTTCCACTGGATTTAGAACCATATCATTGGCAAACAGCAGCCCCCTGCTGAAGGCTGGTATCTCTTATTTAGCCAGCCCAGGAGCCTGTGAAGGAAACTGCAATTAGCTCAGCAGTGTCAAAAACCCCCGAAGGCTACAACCCAGAGATTTCCAGAGGAAGCCATTACTCAGACATTCACAAGACATGTAGTCTACCTTCACAGCAAAAGCTGCAAAATAAAGGCTATAAGGTTGATGTGAAGGAAATGAAAATAAATCAAAACAGTTTAGAACAGAAAATGCTACAAAAAATGTGAGATACGAGTTGGCCAAGTAATAATATTTTTAAGGAGATAAAGATAATACTGCAAATTTATCAACAGAGAATAAAATCATCATATTTCAAGAAGTTTTTTCTCTCAACATGAAAAAACAATTTACACGGCCCATCAAGCAAACACTGAGTCATACAGATTTCTCCAGACCGACTGGAAAAGTAGGTGTCTGTTTGAGGATAATCTGTACAAAACCTGAAATTCAAATGCATTGATTTGATCCCCTGCAGTTTTAGACAAATAGAAGGGAAAAGCCAAAACAGGAAGCTGAAAACAACTTTATCTTGAATTGAAGAAGCAATTCAAACTGAGCACCATGCCAAAACCAAATAAATATGATTAGCTATATAGAGGGTTTTGTTGTCTAATAGTGACAACAAACGCAAACAAATTCTGTAAAATCAGAGCTGATGATTTTAACAGTTCATCACATGTAAACTTCCCTAGCATCAAGGGCAAAGGAAGGAGAATACGTACATCAATTAAACTTCCCCTTATACTCTCACCCAACAGCTTGTGATTTGTCTTTTTACCCAAATCAGAACCTTTCTACGAGAGAACGTAGAGGCGTCATTAAAGCAGAAAGGTCAGTGGTACTGGCAGAAACACCAGCAGAAAGGACAGAAAATCTCGGAGGCAGATCAGAAGCAATGATAGTAAATGGGTGGCATTCTCACTGCTGTCTCATCTGAAACAACTGCTCACAATTCAGTAATACCTAAAAAGCATTCCTCGGAGAGACGGTTACGGGGCCCCGTTCATACACATTGCTTCCTTGACATCCAATCTACCCTGTGTACAAATTAAGGTGTTCTGGCTGCTGATCTGGGAAAAACAGTGACGTCTTTCAATTAGTGTTTTGGGTTTGGTTTTTTTTTATCCTGTGCAGCACAGCCAGTAATAACAATTCATTTTTTTTTTTCAAGTTGGGATTTATGTAGACTCTGCAAAGTGCTTAGCCCTTTGAAGAACAAAGTTCACTCACCAAGCCATACTAAGAAAAATAAGAAGCAGCTTAAGAGAATGTGAACTTGCAAGTGTTAGTAAGGGTTGCTGAAGCTGCCACAGGACAGAGAGCCTTTTCAGCACTGCAGTTGGGTTTTACATGTGCAAAGCTACACAAGTCCAAAAGGAGACAAAACTCCGGGTATCAAATAGCACCCTATCTCAATTCCCCAGTTTTATTTCCTAATGTGGAGCCTAGAAAGGATGAAGTAAAACATCCCCGCAAAAGAACACAAGAATTTGGTTCTTATCCAAGAGCTGAGGTATCTGAGAGATCAAAAGGCAATCTTCTAGTGTAAAACAAGATTTGCAGACCATGTCACCAAGGTATACTTAAGTAATTGCTTCTTCTGCGTAGTTTGAATACACAGAACAAGAGCCTCTCATCAAAAAGGATCTGCGCACAAACTTCTTTACAAACCATGAGCTGGAAGGCGTGTGGGGGGTAGAATTCCAGCCTCAAAACAAGTGGAAGAGGCAATGAGATTATTCTCTTCTCTCCAGAAGAAACAAAAGAAGCTGGAATGAAGGGGTGGTGATGGTGGAATATTAAAACAAGATATATAGAGCTGGGGAAAGGTGAAAAAACCACTGCTGATTAAAGCCAGGCACTTTGCAAAGGGCAGGCAGCTCTTTTCTTCTACCACAACCATTTGAAGCAGTTATGCTATGAGGAGAATGTTTTCCGCATCCCATTCCTGTTCTCACAAGCTCTGGGCAGTTCAGCAAACACTTACTTGCTCCAGGTAAACATAAAATAAAACCGATAAAGCGTTTGTTTGGTCTTTGCTCTGACCAGCATTACCAATTACCACTGAAGCACTAAAATATTTGGGCCACCACAGCTTACTTTTCAATGCTAATTAGTAGTAGAGGTCAACACAAGACACCTTTCATTAAGGATATAAACCCATGTGATCTGACCCATTCTGGATGTAGCTACCCATATGCTTTCACTGGTGACAAAAATCAATCTCTCGCCTCCCATGCTTGCATGGCCCATCACCGTCCTCCCCAGGTTAAGTCCCACAGAGAAGACTGAAGCCCACCCTGACCTCCTGCAGAAAGGAGTGGGCTCATTCCAGCTCCCTGCTGCTGCTGGCACCTGGACCCATGGAGGTGTTTGGTGCAAAGGGGCAGGGCACCAGCCCACTCAAAAGGGACCTCAGGGACAGGAAAAGCAGGGAGGAATTAGGTTGTAGCCCGATCAATCTTCTGATCAATAGGAACAGCAATCAATTTACAGAATGAACCCACTGGTAATTGGTCTGTGTAAATGAAAGGCAGAGAGGGGGAAAAAAATCCAGAAGAGAACAAGAGTAGCTCAAACAGGTTTGCAGTGCCAAACACCACATGAGTTGCAAGCAATCCTCAGTTGCTTGAATTTATATGGCATACTTCCATCCAGAGGCATGATCTGGAGGAGGAGGAGGTTTGGGTTTTGTTTTAATTAGTCCTAGGCATACAGCTGGGGAGGATGAGGGGAGAGCAAGCCTTTTTGCAGACTACTGTTTCCGTATTAACACAGTGGTTTAACCCATGTGCAACAGGATGATGTACCAGGGTTCCACACTTGCTGCGAGGCACCCAAGGCCAGCAGAACTCTGCCTGGGACTACACAGCCATCAGCTCTTGGAAACTCAGGGCTGGAAGGGCATTAAAAATGCCAGCTCTTCTGAGGCATGACTCACCCAACAGCAATGCAAAGGAGACGAGTTCATTTGTGCTCCTGATCTCCTGGGGAGCAGGATCCTGGCACATCTCAGCAACCTTTCCTCCCTGCTCAGAAAGTCATGTCAAACCAAGGTGCACGCCTGAAACCTCACAGTCCTTGAGGGCCTTGCTTTTCCAGTCCCTAGAACAGCAGGTATTTTCACCTGTTCGAGCCGATCCCCACATGGTCTGCAGCAGAGGAGGCACAGGGACCCCCATCAACTCCTGCCCTCGGTAGAGGCCTGTTTTCTCAAGCACACCTCTCCGTGAGGCCGAAAAATTGTCCTCACAAATACAAACATCCAGCCTACTGGCAATGAGGAAGATGCTTCCAAACTTAAAAGGTTTATCAGCTGTACTTAACCCCTCCGATCGCTGCTGTACCTGTGCAGCTGCGACGCCGTGCAACAGCAAAGTCATTTTGGCAGGTTTTAAGCAACTACAGAGTTGGTCTTCACAAATCCCAGTGAGATGTCAACAACGGGAGAGAGAGATGGCAGATTTTCTCATTGCCATTAATCCAGAGGGGCCAAACACGTGAGATGGAGAAAGAAAATGTAGATGGTAGTTACAATACATACACTTGCATATCACGTCTTGAATCTTCTACCAAGAGGGCAAATCCAAAGAGTAATTTGAATTTAAACTTACCAAGCAACTACTGCACTGGGGCATGGTAGCAATATGAATCATGTTCCACCTAATGACCTTGTGACAAATAGACTCACATGTTATCATTAATCTGTGGAGCCTTTATTAGGTCTTTGGGCAATTTTTAGCAGCAGAGGCATCTAGTAACGACCTGATAAATTTCAATACATTCTGGTGTGCTTGCTTACTGCTCTGCAACTTTCATGGTATTACTAAGGTGTAGCCTCCTTCACCGTTGTAAATTTACAGCCACATATTACTCTTTGATAAAGTAATCTTTAGACATATTCTAAGTACATTTTATTTGGGACTGAAACGAAAGTAAGCAGCTGAGCTAGCAGAAAATAAATCAGACCAACTGTATGAACTGATCCAGTGGCTGAGCTCAAATGAAAGTTCTGCCTTCCACTTAAAGCAATGAAATAGATGGTAAAAATCACTCGTAAATGTGCAGCAGAGCAGAAATGATCTAAATGCCAGCAACGTGAGATTACCTGCACTACCACAGTTATTTTCCGCTGAACAGTGTTTGCATGATCAGGTTTCACTGTTGCAGATCACGCTGGCATTGCTCTGACAAAAACCACTCAAGGTGCATGGGACTTCAAGTCACATCTGAGAGGCTTTGCATGCTGTGTGCGTGGACCTAATACACTCATTTCTACAGAACCAAGGATTTCTCGTGGCTGCAAGTATATCTTTACAGATACTTAGCCAAGCATCTATCAGTGCAATGCCATATTCCAGAGTCTGAGGTAAACTGAATGCTCTGAGGCTTAGTTAAGTTTTGTTAAGGAGTATGGAATTATCAAAGTACACCAAGTACAACAGCTGCTGCTATGCCAGCAGACCACTTGGTCAAAACCAAACCAGTTAGGAATTACGTCCACTTAACACTGATAACTCTGTGACTGCAGTAAAAGCAGCCACAGTAGGTGGCAAGACACCGCTATAGGGAGAAGGATATAGAATGCAAGCCAGAAGCAAACTAGAAGTCCTACTGGCCCCCTCAACAATAAGGAAATGGAGATGTAACAGCAGCTAGAGGGGAGTAGAGCTTCAAAATTATCAAATACCTAAAAGAAGAGGAGGAGGATGGCGTTTCACTCTCATCTTCCAAATCAATCAATATCTAACAATTCCACATTATGAAACTTCTTAAACCTGAACTGCTGTTAAGCATATATACTGTAGGGTTAGAGCTGTTTTGCGAAATTAAATTTATAGAAGGGTGGGGCACCTCTTGAAACTATCAGATCATTAGGTTGACACATGAGTTGGGTGTAAAATAATCAGGTGTTTGACATCAGGTACTATACTTTTGAGAAATGCAGCACTACGTTTCAAAGGAAGACTTACCTTGCATTCAGAGCAACACAGGTCTACTTTTAATGAACCAAGTAATTAGCAACTCTATAAAAAGAAGGGTATCCTTGAGTGTTAAACATCAAAAGCACCAGATTCATTTGCAATTTAAAGGACAGAACTGGCAAGATCCTGGGCACTCTCTGCTCCCATTTGGAGCCTGTGGAAATTACTGGCACATAACACTTTTCAGGGTCAGATCCAAAGGAAGAAGCATTCATCTGACTTATGTTACCATTTCACTTGGAAAATAGTTAAACCTTGGAAATGACAGAAGGAAAACTAATACTATATTCATTGCAGAACTCCTCATTTTCAGGAAAGGTGTTCTGGAAATATGAAGTGAAGTGCCACCTTTCCAACATGCTGCTGTGAAGTGCAAAGTCTTCGCAAATCAAGAGACATCTTGAAAGCTCTTTAGAAACTATGAAGATTCTCTGCTGAAGCTTCTATGGGTCAACTATAAACTATGTTCCTTATTACTGACATGGATCCATTATTAATTCCATCTGCAACATCCCATATGCTCATTTTCTCAACTTCTTCTTTACCCTTTCCACTCTTCTTCGCATAGACAGATACTCTTCTTCACCTTGCCTAAAACTCTGGAAGTTTTTACATTTTTAACCAGTATCCATACAAAAGGAGAGTCAGAGACATGTATTTTTTTATTTTTTAACAAGCTAAAAATTTACACCAGCAAGTCTCTGAGTACCTGTTTTATATCTACATCTATATAATTAAATTCAGACTGCAATGTCTTACTTGGCCTTACCTGGTTTGGGAGTTGCTTGGCACACCTATCTGCACTATGAAAGGCAACAAAAAATGTGTGAGTGTGTGGTATATCAACTCAGATCCTAATGTTGTGGAATACCCCCAGGAATACTTCTTCAACAACCTTAGCGAGAAGATAAGAGTCAGGGAAAAACTCCAGACCAGCAAAGCAACAATTCAGTCTCTGTACAAGTTCATGAGACAGCAGATGGAAGTAACCAGGGTGGTGCAGGTCAGCAGGTTCTCCATTACACCTCTCCAGACTACAGGGAGGAACAAACCAGACAGCACAAGTTGTATTTTAGAAAACTTTTTCAGACAATCAGGGAGTATTGCAAAAGGAAAGGGTCCCACTTTTCAAAGAGTTAAATTGTCAGCGAGTGAACCCAATAACATCTCAACTCTAAAGAGATTTGTCCCCTTTCCATCATTACTATTCCATCCCTTCCTTCAAAGACCTTGGAGACGGCAGAACAACTTGTGACGCTTGCAGCCTGCCACTGAACTGCTAGGTTTGGATTCATGCCTTAGAGGCTCAGGACTGGCATAACTGAATCTTCACATTTATATTTAGCTGTACATTGAAATTCAGTTGCAAACCTGGAATGTGAAATGACCTATGCAGAGTCTACAGATCTCCAATTCCTTACAGTCTTCACCCTTACACCAGCGGTTATTGTTTGCATAGAGAACAGCAGTAGATGGAATAAGCCAGCAACATTGATAATTTCTGTTATTGACAAAATATTTGTCCCCTGTCCTTCATCCCAAATTTCAAAGCCAATCCAACTTGTTGGGATCTCGTGCTTCAGGTTGCCCGGCAGAACTAATGGAAAAAAAACCCCACAACTTATCTCCCCTTGTACAAACCCCAGTGATTCCCTTCTGCTTCTCATAAGAACATCTGGAAAGTAACACCATCCAAGAGGATTGCTGGAGGGTAGGAGGGCATGAGAAGGGAAAAATCCTTTTGAATATTTGTGCTATATTTAAACTCCAGGCCAAAGCTTACACTTGGAGTGAATGTCTCTCTGCTGTAGGAATGTAAAATTCCAGACACTGAACAAGGATGTGCTAAGCTTTTCACAACATGCCCCTTAGAAATGGCATTACCGAAAGCTTGTAAAAATGGAAAGTACAGTGCCTCCATCTTTCATTGTAATTGTTGCAGGGACAGAAAATAGGGAGCAAAAGGAAATTTCAGCGTGTACTGGGGAGAAAAAAAATATCTCAATTTTCAGCATAGAAAGTTCCTCTGTTTTGCAGAAACACCTTTTACAAAGAAGGTGAAAGCAGAGCACAGAGGATGCAGTAAAATCAGGTAAGTCAGACACGTTTTCATAAGAAAGGGTCTTAGTTTGGAATTCAAAATTCACATAAAATTTGAACTATATGAGAATCAATTGTCAGCAAAGGTCATGAGAACTACAGATACTTAACTAAGTTGGAGAAAGAACACTCAGGACATGCAGTTTCATTCATTTTACTGTTTAGGTCCATTAATTTAGGCAATGATCTTTTGAAAAACAAACTGGCTTCATTTTCTTCATACCATCTGACCTCATAATGGCTCTTTGTGCAAGGTGCTGTTTCCTTCCCCCAGCCTATAGCAGGAGCAAAGGTGTTGTTCATGCTCTGTACAAAGCGAAACGTGAGGAAGGTCAAGTCAGATACAAGAAGACTGCACTAGCTTTTTGGGGAAGCATATTTCCAAGATGAGCAGCTCATGTAGCCAAAAGTCTTGTGGGGACTAGTCACCACATCTAAATTCATTAATATGAAAATTAAGTCATTACCAAAAGAGCTATCAGCTTCTTAGTCTGAACTGCCAGAACTACACGTTAACTTAAAGAGAAGTTAATGCAACTTACGCCATGGAACTAAATAGGTGGGAGCTACACTGAGTGTCAGGACTAGGGACCCTGTAGGAGTCAACCAGTAAACTTATTACTGGAGAAAATTGCCTTTTTTATTTTCGTGTATGATTGGGAGATAGTGACTTTAGTCATTGCCAATTCAAGATAAATATATGTATATGCAACACCTACATAATAGCCCAGGTCACCAGGGTACCAGAAGAGATGTGCCACTAGGAACGTAGAGGTGTGGGCTGATGTTCTATACTGAGAAGGATAATGCCTTTTACACGGATTTCCCTGTTGCCATAGTCATAGTGCTATTGCCGTTTTCACATCCTAACTAGGCTACGCTAAGCCATTGGATGCAGCCCAGACATGCTCTTGTTCTTATCAAGACTATCCTTACAGTAACATAAAAAAAGTCTTAAACAATGACAGATACCCTACGTGCAGCAGAACTCATACTGTGGAAAGTGAAAACAGCAGATTCTTCTATTTCCTTTAGCCTCTGTACTTTTCCAGTGTCTCAAGTGGTGGCTAATCTGTAGCAGGGAGGTCAGAGGGCTTAATGTGCAAGTTCATAAGTAAAGGCAACGTTTCCAAAATGTGCAACAGATAAGGGGGGGGAATTCCAGGACAAAGCTGTATGATTTTAAACATGACGCTTCTTCCTTTAATACTTTTTACGAAAAACAATCAGCAAACAATCATTACAAAATTATGGCTACATCTGACACTCAGTGTACACTAATTATGGCCTGTTATTAATTTAAAAATTCGTTCTCTTCACAATTTTGTAGGAATTTAACCCAAACTCCTAAACATCTGATTAGCTTCCAAATCAACAGCCTGGTTGCCAATAACGTACCTAGTGGTGTCTACGGAGTCACTCACACACCTCCATCTATTGGACTTAAGCTTGCCTGTTTTTACTAAAAAGAGGAACGGGAGAGTAGAAAAGTCAGTTTTACAGGTATTTTGGTCAAGGTGGAAAGGCTTTACTGGACAGAAAGGTTGGGCCTCATGTTAAATTTCTGGGGCTTAAAGCAGCGTTCAGGAATTTGTTTTCAAACGAGCTCTCCAAGTTTGCTCAGCTTGAAACACTAACTATTATGAAAGGTACATCCTGCCAGCTTAGTTCACTTCTACAGCTGGTTGAATAAGCCCTTTCAGTGGCTGGTTATAAGATTGAGCTTTTCCAGCATTTAAAAAGGCTATATGGTTGCCTCTTGCTAGTCACTAGCTGCGCCGCACACACGAATAATATTTTCCATCTCACATCCAGTTATACTGGCACACAAACGTTCCTCAACGCTGACTGCACTCTACAGAGCTTGTACAATGGTTTCTAACTTCTAGTAGAGGGTTTTAGGCTTTTTTTGGTTTTTTCAGAAAACCACGACCTTCAGAGCATTGCTAGGTGAGGCAGCATTGCTTTCTGCTGTAGTTGTTTTCACATGCGGTCCCTTCTGAGTCACCCCTGAGTCACCTTCTGAGCTACCCCTATTGGTGGTAGTATTAAAAGTGAGACTTTTAATAAAACCTGGTTTTCCACTCTTTACTCCACTAGCGTACCTCCTCTTGTACTGCAAAACCTAGTAATGACAAACCCTGCCACTGGTTTTCTGTATGTCGCAGTGAGAGCGAAACCACAATTGCTGTTCAGGATTATGACTGCAATAACAGGATGCAATGAATTAAGTTGGGTCATATTTCTTTTTTTTCATTCTTAAAAAGTCATGCCATTGACCAACTTATCAGAGAGATAACTAAATTACCATATTTATTTCCATATTTAGTAATATAAGTCGCGGAACATATTACATCATTCACAGCTGGATTTCATGCAGCTTAAAAGTTTAAGGTAAGGAATCACCTACACGTGGAAAGTTAGTTTGTATTAAGATTAGCCTGAGTTTAAAACACAGTAGTTATGAGTAATGAGTCAAAAAAAAAAAAATAGAATTCCTAAAATGTTGCCAGATTAATAGGAGCCACACACACAAAAAAGGCAATGTGAGTTAGAGATATATCTGTTATTTAATTAAAGTTTTCCTCTAAAGTTAACTTCTGCAGATTCAGACAGGTTTCCAAACGATGAATGTGAATGTGCCCTTGAAATCCTCCGTGACCACAGCTTTAAAATCACCGTACCAGAGCAGAGGCATCCCTTTCTGCTTCAGAGGTGTTTTTGACTTGGACCTTTGCACAGATAGCCTAGTGCATTTGCATCTCAGACAATGGAATAAAAATATGTGTAACTCATAAAATGCTTCTGGGACAAAGTCATGGGGGAGACATCAAGAGAATACAACATTCTCTCTACCTCCCTTGGAAATGTAGAAAAAGTTAAACCAAAAATATGTCAGCAATTAGGTGTCAAGCAATTTGGCAACTACCTGAATCGGAAAGAAATTCAGAATGGCTATATCAAAACATGTGTTTCCCATCACATCACTTCCCATCAAGTGCTCTCATTACTTTAGGAAAATTTTTTCTTTTTTTTTACCGAGTTGCAAAGGCCTTAAGATACCTGCCACGATACCAAAAAATTCCTAGCAAGGTGTGATTTGACAGTATGCTGATATGCACACTGTAGTGAGCGTATAAGACAGCATTTTACCAAATAATTTTTTGATGAAAAAAGTAACTTGGCCACTAAGAAAGGTCTCCAAAATCAACAGCCAGGCGCAGATTTCAGGAGGGCAATCACCATCTGCTTCCAGCCAATATGGCCAACAATAATTTCTATCACTGTGTAAACTGTATAAATTCCGCTACTTTTACAGCAATGTGATTTTTTGTCAAAGTGCTGGATTTTGACTTATTTTGCTCCTCCCGTTTATCTTCTCTGAAATGTTCAGTCTGACAAAAAAAGGGCTGGTAGCAAGGACCTGCATGCATGGAAGAATGGACATGAGAAGAAATACCACCAAGGAGGCTTCAGCTGCCAAGGTTCTTCAGCTGCCAAACCTTTACCTTAGTATTTCCCTTTATTTCTCCTCTGCATGGTAAACAGATGGATTTACACTTCAGTATCTGATGGTCTCACAAATCAGTGAATCTCCACTTGATTGAAGTCTTGGAAGCAAGAAAGCAATTAATTATTTTAAGCTTGCAGAAGCCAGACAACCCAGAGGAGTTCTGCCAAGCAAAGATGGAAGGGAATTTATGGATGCGATTGTGAACTTTTGATAAACTGACACTGGTTGGAAAAGGTCTGGTTCATTTCAGAGTGATGGGAATAGGTTTCCAACATGTATAAGGAAAAATTGTGATGGATAGCTGGAATAACATCCAGCTCTAGCCTCTTTCTCCAGGTGTCTCAAATCCTCATTTTTACCTCTGATCTTGCTCTTGAGTAATCCCTGTGCAACACGGGATAGGTCCATATGCTGCCTGTACTTCAGCTGCAGGCCAGCACTTTCTCTCCTTCAGTGCAGTATAACGCTTCACACTGTGCTGTTTCTTCCATTTCCATAACCCAAACATCACTTCAAGCTTTGTCTTCCAGATGACCTCCTATTCTCCACAGTGAGCTTTTATCTCTTGTCCTTACTCACTCTTGCAGCTCTTTTCTGAAATGTCTGCAAATTAACCAGCTATCTCCTTCAGTGCTGCAGGACAAAACCAGCCACAACATTCCAGTGGTATTTCTCTAAAGCCAAATGCAGACGTAACGCAGCCTTGAAAGACCTGCCTGGTATTTTCTTGGTGGTGGATCCATGAAGCACATCAGGTGTCATGATACAAGAACCACACTTGCAGCTTCTGCTTACCTGACTATCTATAATCAAGCTTGATTCTGCATCATGTCATGTCGGCTTTTTGTTTCCTATAGACTGTA
Organism: Nycticryphes semicollaris; assembly: GCA_013400055.1. NCBI lineage: Eukaryota > Metazoa > Chordata > Aves > Charadriiformes > Rostratulidae > Nycticryphes > Nycticryphes semicollaris. The sequence continues at coordinate 473,012 of VXBJ01003729.1, forward strand.
ATGGTGAGGGCAACTTAGCACAGAAGCAACACAGCAGTAAAAACCCTGCATGGAGCCTGCAAGCAGGGTGTTTTTCCACATATTTGTCTGAAGTGTACTAATGCTAGGACTGACTAAGTAAACAGATCCTCAAGTTGAGCAATGAATCTCTTTCCCTCCTCCCACTGCAGAGGTACACGTACAGTCTCATTCCGCACTCATTTCAAAAGACCTCCTTGCTTAAGCACTACAGAGCAGACACGCATGGAATGAGACAGCCAGTTGCTGTGAAACCCTGGGCCAACTACTCCTCATTTTCTCTGCAGCAGTAAGGCTGCCTGACCAACTGGTAGACAAAGCTAAAGATAAACCTGGTTTGGTTATTTACAGATTCCCAAACCCAAACCTGATAAGGGTCCATAATGATTAACAGCCAGCTGCTGAACAGAATCGCAGCAGTCCAGAGTTCATAAGGACACAAAGCAGAGTGCTCCTTCTGTGGGAGATCACAGCAGCAAACAACACCTACTTACATGCTCCGTTTCCAGCAGCCTGTGCAGAGGTGGAAACTCCAAGTCCTCCCCCTCATGGCTAGTTGCAGTTCATTTCTACTATTCGTGCTTTTGCAGTCCTTGTCTCTACCCTGTTAAGGAGGTGAATTTGCTAACATCAAGGCCTAAAATGCCCTTTTCTATTTACCCCATCATTTAATTTCATTTAATTTCATTTAATTCTGTTATCTATTAGCTTCCCCTTTATCAAAGTCAAGAAATACAACAGGGTTATGCAAAGGCAAAGCGAGCAGACTAAGCAATAATTTCTTTATGAAATTCTAGCATCACTAAACAAAAAGTCCCCTGAACTCCTGTTTCTACATTTCAAACTTTTTTTCTGTGGGAAAGGTTGCTCTTGAGATTGCTTCTGTACCTTTTCAACAGGTATCTTAACTAACACCTACGGCAAGTGTGCTGTGAGTAAAATTCACATACAGATGGCCCCTAACGCTACTAAGTCTCATCTGGAGCAGTTTAATGGTACTGCTTCTCATGGAGAAGACATCAAAGAAGAAATTTCACCTTTTGCAGGTGCAAATTTCATACCCACCATCAAAGCAGCTATTTTGAATACCTACTCTTACAAACTAAAAAACTCTTGCAAGTTTATGCCACTTACACAGAGATGAGAGAGGGGACATTCTGCACATTAACAGAATGAAAAAGTAGCTTCACAGCAGTCACTAGTTATAGGTCCTAACAGATACAATTCATGTAAAGAGCAAGAACAATAATATTACAGAGGTTTCGTTCCCACCCTGTACATTAAAAGCATGCATCATGGGTTTGCTGCAACACTATTTGCAAATGTTTAGGGCCCCATTGCCCTGTTTCTCTGCCTAGAAGCTCAATACTGATTTGTGCCTGTGGACAAATGACTGTAACTCTGTACCATAACATACCATAACTCTGTATGTCTAGTCATGGTGCTGGTTTGCTTTCTAAACTGTTCTCGTGACAAGACGAGCATCCGGTTTAAATGATGGTGGCACAGTTCCTGAAGAATGCTAGAACGGATGCCCCCTTTACGTGGAGAGGCAAATGGGAAGAAGTATTGAAAAATAAACTGTTTTGGAATAGCTCCACTCTCCCTGCAGACACGCTGATCTGAAATAAAAAGTCACTTTATTCTGACAAAAATTATTTCCCTCACAAAGCTCAGTGGTAAATCTGGCCTTGAAAGAGCTGACTCTCTTTTCAGCTCATAACACAAAGAACCACAGAAGATGAACTTCATGCAAGTAACTTGCACATAGAAAAAACTAGAAAGTTGCTTGTCTTGGTAGACACGCAAAAAAAAAAAAAAAAAAAAAAAAAAAGAAAAAAAAAAAGGTCTGTTTTCTGTCAAAATGTTAACCCGGACTGTTACTTGCTTTTTTACAACTAATGAGCAACTTGGTCCTTTCAAAGTTGATTTTGATATGGTGAGCTTCTAAACAAGAGACGTAAGCGCAGCCATTTTCTACCCCCTGTTGGAACACAAGTGTGTGCGGAACTAGGAACAGGCCCTCATTTGCTTCTCCTGAGGCAGGTAGCTGGAGAACAGCTGAAGTTTAGGACTGAGCAAGTACTGGAAAACAAGCTAAGTAGAAGCAGTTTACTGGCAACAAATTGCCAAAAACCTTGAAAAAAAAAATAAAAGAGAAAATCGTGGCTCCCTAAGCACAGTTCATTGCTTGGGAGTCCTGCGAGGTTGCTCAGCAACATACCACAATTACTGTGGGTCAAGTCCTTGGGACATAATCTAGCCTATTGACTTTAATTCAACTACATAAGGTACTGCCAACTGTGAGCTAGAAGAAAACAGAAGCAATGCAGACTGGAGAACTCTCAGAAGATGTTGGAAGGAAATTTCACAGAGTTTCCAAATTGTTCAGACCTGTTCAATTCAAAATCTGTGCTCTATGATCACTCTTTTAAGGAAATAATTTAGAAACATATTTTAATTTCAGTTTTATAGGAAATCAAGAACCAAAGTCCACTGATGCAGTGAGACATTTTTGTGTTCAAACCATTTTCCAGAACTTGGACTCCCACTACAGATACTCTCTCTCAAAAAAAAAAAAACCAACCCCAAAACCAAAACCAATGCCTAATTTTGGTGAAGAATTCTTAATAAAAATACTTTCCAGTCTATCAAGCATAGTTTTTCACAAACAAGCTTGACCAGAAAGCCACCCTTTCCCCTTGCGGATAACTCAACCCTTTCAAAACCCATTCAGATAATATATTATGGGAAGCTTCCCTGTAAGTCACATTTTGAGTGTATCACAATGTGACTCTCCAACATTTCAGGAGGACAGAACTACTTTGATATGTATATATATATGAGGTTTTTTTAGGGAAGGACAGTTATAAATAGGAGATGAGACCTTGGGATGGCATAAAGTTCCACAGAGTATTTGGCTTTCGTGTGTAAAACACAGCAGCTTTCTGAGCCAGGCTGCAGCATCCATGGCGCACGCAGCAGCAGTCAACAATCCTTCTGCACGAGTGTTCCTGGCTAAGTCCTAAAAATATCAGCTTTACTATAAAGGAGGGGAGATCATATGGGTTGGAGGAAAAGAAATTGCTGCAGAAAACATCTGCTCTCCCACAGGAACTGCAGTATGATGTTTAAGCCCAGATTCATAAGGAATATTAGTCCACCCACTGAAATCCAAGTATTCTTGTGGGCTGGAGTGGGAGAGTATTCCCCCTCAGAGAAATACTTAAGAGTCAACTTTACATCTATTATTTTTATTTAAAATTCACTTTCAAATACTCATTCAAATTTTGCTAAAATTCCTTTCTTTGAGATGAAATCTAGGTTTGAAGTTCTCTATTTAAACCACCAACAAGCACTGATGAACCCACCACCTCATTACATTAAACAAAGCGTGTAGCTGTTTGTGGATTTGGAGTTTTGGACAGATACAGGTTTAAAACTGATGGTCTGAAAGCTTGAATAATCCTAGACCCTGGTGTTTGACACAGGCACGTAAAATAAGGATGGCTCAACATGGCCCTCTGGACCTGGCAGTCCATGGGCATCGCACCCCAGTCAGCTTATTGATAGCAGCACACTGCCATATGGCTGCTCCTTAACAAACCTCAGCTAATTGCTAAATGACATTCAGTTTCCTTAACAGAGGTGTTTTTAGAAGAAACCAGGAGAAGCAGTAGGGAAAACTTCGATCATGAACGAACTCATAGCAGGATGCACAGATACCCGACTGTAAATGCACATACATACAATTGTAAACACACACCTATTTCAGCCTTAGACCTCAAGGAACAACCACAAACATATAAAATGCAAGCTCTGAAGCACAAATCAAGTGAGGAAAGCAGCATTTTGCATGGGTCAGTACTAATACAGGCATCTAAGTATCTAAACTAGTTTCTCTGAGGGGCTGGCTTGTGGTTTAAAGTACATTCCTTTCAAAATCTACCCACGGTCTTTCTGTGAAGGCTAATGATAATTTTATCTCTTCTGAGCCTTGCAGTAATAAATGTTGACAGCCCCAGATGCCAGGTCCTTGGTGAGAGCATCTGTTTGTTTATTCAGGATTAAGTTAAACTACTTAGCTGCCATTACTGTAAATCCACCTCTCCTACAGACCTTCTTAAGAGTACTGAACAAAACAATGAAAAACCACATACTGTTGTGAGATCAATCGCTTTCAGGAGGCTGAGAAATCTTTGACAATTTATTCTTGGCATGGAGGGGTGAGGAATAGAGGGTGTCAAACACCAAGTGCTGCTTGAACAACACAGAATCCCCCCCCGAAAAAGACAAGAAAAAGGCAGAGTGAACTGCTCTTTGTCTTGATTTCATCACATCACACCTTGATACCGCGGCAGACTTTCAAATGAGAAAGGAGGACTGTAAAGCTTGATCCTGCAGCCTTTGTCCAACAAGGAATAGGTTTAGATATCTAATTATGGTCTGGCATATGAAAAAAGGACTGGATGCCTTTTTCTTTTTTTCTCCTGAAGCGATTCACAATAGACCCTCACCATCTTTCAATATTTGAAATGTAAAGACCTTTAGATTTAATTTCCTCTTCGTTAACAGCATGAAGGAATGTTGTGCTCTTACTGACAGGAATGCAATTTCAGACTCCAAATTACCAGACCTGTAACACAGATGCCGTTGCTTCACATGGGCAAACTATTCTCACGTATCATATAAAGATCTAAAGCTGTCAGTGCACCAACACGTATGGGATACATATTAAGCAGTCAAACTGCAAAGAAAATATTTGAAAAGGGGATTTTCAAGCCATGCTGCACTGCAATCTATTTAATTAAAAAAAAAACCCAACAACAGTCTGAAGATGGCAGAGCCAGCTTCCATTTTGCTATTTAAGGCAGCTGTAAGATTGGCTTTTAATTACTAAAAGATGGTGCAAAAGCATGAGACTGTTCCTACTCACTAGTTGTTTCTGCAGCACAAGCAGAAACAGTTTCTGGCTACACGCCTGAGTATCAGGAGGGTAGGCAAGAGTATCTTAATGCTACTGGGTCAGAGTTATTTTCATTGTACAAATAGGATTCTGGAGGCTTTTATTTTCATTAACAGGTGAACGGATGCTTTATAGACATAGTAGCATGGGCTGCAGGATTAAGAGAATTTGAGTTGGATAAGCCTGCAGCCTAGGACCTGCTTGAGGTACCCAGGGACCCCTGACCACACAGGTACTTTTCTGGATTACCATCCTCGCTCTTCCCAGCCTCATTCCACCATCTTTTTTCCACCCTTGAGCTGGAGCTGATGTGGGAGGGGTGGCCGGCTGGCTCACAGCAGCTTGTCATAATGCCAAACACCCAGCGAGAAGTGGGTGGCAAGGCCACAGGAGGCAGCACAGGAGGCTGGGAAACCCATCCTCAGTTCTCCACATCAAAGGAGAGAAGCTGCTTCACTGATGCCGCCTGGAAGACGGCTTCTACAGACCTCCCGGGCTGAGCAGAGGCTGAGCAGACTTTGTGCATCCCGAGGCAGAAGCTGCATCGGCCCAATGCCATTAGTCCCCAGAGGAAAGGGCTCTTGCAGTGGGAAAAGCCGTAGGAAGCGGGCTGAGGACGGGCTGCCAGGAGACGCTCCGAGGTCAGGGTGGCGAAGGAGCAGCTTCCGCTCCTCAAGATGCTGCGCAGCGCTTCCCCCGCAACTTCGCAGAGTAAGAAAATGAGCGCAGGCAGGAAAAACATATGACATGTAGTAACATAAATTGACAAGTTCTCAACAGGAACTAAACTATTTTTTTTCCACTCCGTTTCTTTAGATAAACAGTACGTGGTTTTTAAAGTGCACAAGACTGACAGGGCGCAGAGCATAAAACAGATAGCGATCTCCGTAAACCAGGATGGCTGTTATCAGATTGGCAACATAAGAGGCCATTGTTTGAGCTAAAATTACCTCTCGTGGTCTCTCCGCAATACGCTCCACCAAAGGACACTGTGTCCCACTGCAAAGACACGCTGCCCATACAGACATCCACTACACGGGTTAGGAGACAAAGGTCGAGGAGAAGTGGAGGCTGGACCACTCACCAGGTTTATGGAGCCAGGTTGGCTCGTTCTCAAGAGGCTGGATTTGCACTCCAACTGCACAGCAAATATTCAGGAGAGAGAAAGAAATACTGAATACTTCTAGATTTATGGAGCACAGGTTGCTGACACTCCCTGATGTTCAAAAAAGACAGCATTCTGTTTATCAAAACCAAGTAGGGCCTTGAAGGCTTCAAGTACCCACAGCCCTTATTCCACCAGGTAAATGAGCACTAGTAGGGATGCCAGTCACCATCCTAGTGATTTTCACGGTATCACTCCTTATTCTACTCAATTATAAACCTCAAGGGCGAGAAAGCTGGTTACTGCTACAGTCATCTTTTTCTGGAGCACCATTCATTACTTTTCCTGTAGGCTCCAGAAAACCGTTTCTTTGGTACTTCTCTCACATATAAACATTTTTGAATGGCACGTATCTCCCTTGATACTTTAATTGTCAGAATATCTTGATACACACCCATCATGAGGAGTCTGGAGTGCCCAAGGAAAATTGTAATACACAAGGACTACAATTTCAGGAGAAAGCCACAAGTTTACACGACTTTCTTTTGGTGAGTTTATCTTTGAAGGAAGAACACTGGAAATTATTTAGGACCTTCTGTTTTTCAGTTCTACTTTAAAAAGCATGTAGTATCTTTGAAAGAAATCTAACCTGACCTGAAAACAGCTTGCAAAAAACTTAAGACTCCTGAAGTATAAGATGAAAAAGAATTGCTGGTTATCCCATGCATTGATAGCTGGGACCTGGAAGCAATAGGAAGTAACACCAAGGAAAACTGTTTCAAATATGATACTGGCAAACTGCATTATATACTGCACATGTCTAGGCTCAGAATTAGCAGTGGACAAAGCAGAGCTAGGATCACTGACAGGAGTAGAAAGCAAAGATGGGACAGAAAGAACAGGATGAGCTGAAGAAACCCAGAAATCCGAGCTTGCTGCTAAAGGGATGCTGCTGCTGGGGGGATGCGAAGATGGGGGTGAGGGACTGCTGCCTGTGGGAATGGCAGCTATGGCTCACACACCCTAATAATTATAATCATTAATAACAGAAGGATTCTAGGCGTAGACAAAATTCACTACATAAATCTTATGCACAATGAAGTGTGCGTTGTGTGTGTTCCTTATGAGGGATCTTATGCATGCATTATGCCTTACAGGGAGGCGTAAGGCAGGCAGAAATACACAGAGGGTCTTTTCTCATGGCCATTTTAACAAGTAAGCGTATTATTTGTGGCCAAAATGATCATTATTCCTATTCCCATAGACTGAACAATGGGGAAGACAGGTTTGCACGGAGGTGGTGACTCATGGCACCTCTTGTTCATTGCTTGTTTTGGGTTTTGGCACTCCACTATGTTTAAATATACAGTATTATGGCACGTTATATTTTTTTGTTACACAGAATCCACGTAGTTTTGGCAATAGAAGACTGAACTAGGAATATAAATAAGTAGTTTATTGAAGACAAGAGTGTCTTACCATGTAGGAAATAACTTGTTTAATGAGCGCAATCAGAATCTTCTCTAAAATAACAGCTTTGATTAGCAGCAGACAGTAGTGGTCATGGAAGTCACTGCTTTCTTTTAATTGGCTTTATTTGAGATATGCACAGCATTAATTTTTCCACATATGCAATGCAAGTTTTTTACTCACCAAGGTTTAATGATCAATGATCTCTGTATTTACTGCAGCACATCTTCAGTAATTAAATCTCTTTGTTCTGCTAGGGATGAAAGCCAGTGAATGAGTTTTCATTTAAAGGGTGCGGGGGAGATGAGTAGTGGAGGAGAAAGACTTTTTACGGACGGTTAGGGGGGAGGATTGAACAGAAATGTCTCAGGAGAAAGTCAGACATTGACTCATAATAACTGAAGGGAGCCAGAGCAGGGCTCCTGGCACTGAAAGCACTGTGTGACAACAAAAAACAACTATCCCTCCTACTCCCACCATGCACTGAAGAAGGAAAATGATAACAGCTCCTCCATCAGCACTTGAGAAATCTAGGAGTGAGAAATGCCTGGAAAAAGTCAGCAGTGAGGCTGCAGAGGGCCCACCAAGGAGCAACCAGCTCAACTGTCCATTGTCCCCCTGAAAGCTGAGGACATCAGCCTTGGCTGGAACAGGGGCACCGTGCTGATGAGCGGGATGTATCCCTAGGCTTTGTGCTGCATTGACATTACAAAACCCTTCTTGCTCTACTGGGGACAATCAACATCAGCAGTCTGGTTTGTTATGGTCTCATACTGTCACAGAGCAGCATCACCTGGTGTCCCCCCAAGGGTTGGGGCACCAGGAGCAGTGGAAACTCCCTGTGGAGGGGCAAGGCAAGGTCTGGCAGCCATAGGCCATCTCACCACCCCAGCCAGGAGCAGGGCAGCTGAGGGAAACAGGGTAGCCCCAGACATGGCTGAGCAAGGACATAGGCCTGGCTCAGGAGGTCCATGGCCAGATCAGGCTGTGAGCAGTGGGAAACCAGCCATGCTTGGGACATCAGTGGGGCAAGCCATGATGGGATGACATGGGGTCCTGGGCACATGGGAGTCCTGGGCCCTAGGGAGCAAGAGCTACATGATGTGTCCCAGCACCGAGAACATGGACAAGGTTTGAGGTACCAATTGGGCTCACACAGGCTGGATACAGCTGCTCCTGTAGCCCACAGGAAACTGAGCCTGATATTCCTCCCATTTGCACTGGAAGAAAACGGCAACAAGGTTGTTGGTTGTTAAATTAAAGTCATTTGTATTTATTTCAGTGCTAACAGACAAGCTGCTCCCCAGGCGTCGCTCCCCAGCAATGCCTGTCCCTACTACCAGAGGGGACATTTTACAGAGCTACTAACATGGCTGAATTTATGCACAGGCATTAGCACAGGCAGCACATCAGCACTGAAGAAAGTCTGTGGTATCAGTACTATACTGCATAATTATTTAAATATGTAGTAAAATAGGTCTTGCATATGTAAGGAAACACTGTAGATGAAATACGCCTCCTTCCTGTCAAAGGTAACAATTTTTAATGACTAATTTAAGCTAATGCATATAAAAAATGCAGTTTGCTGCGTAAACAGAAAGCACCCGTGGACAGCTCAATTTTTAGCCGTTCAACATCTTTTCTCAGTTAACAAAAACCTGAAGGACAAACTTTCTTGACTGTTAATGATGAGAAAAACTAACAATCGCTTGTCCTGCCTCAAGACATCCACCCTCCAGCTGGCCACGAACCAAACGGAAATTCCAGATGGGGAAGCAATTATTTATATATCTGTCTCCATCCAGCCTCCCCCCAAACCTTAAATTTGCTTCTGACTAAGTGGGAATCAGTCCTGCCTGGAACACTTTAAACATTGCTGTATCTTTACAGTAAGGTCAACACCAGGTTTTGCTTCAGCTGGACTCGTGAGATTTTTGTCCATATTACTACCAAATTTAATTTTCTTGTGCTTGAGAGAGAGCAATTCTCCAATTTTGGGGTATGTTTTTTGTAAGCATTGCACTTAAACCAGCAGTCAATTCCGGCCTACTACAACCTGCTGTTGCAAGCTTAATTAAAATTCTTTCATGTTTAGAAAGATATTTGTATTACTAAACACTGAAAAAAACCAAATTCACAAGTACAAAAAAAATGCCATTTTTACTTTAGGCTCTGGCTCTGTTCTCCAAGAGAACAGGATCTCACCAACAATCATTCACTATCACATTTTTCCCCTCCAGTCTTTTTGTGGATAAACAACAACAAAACTCACGTAATCTACTGACTAGATCTTTTACTTTTGGACTGAAATCAATGCTCCTTCTTGTGTAATGGATTAAGAGAGACTGGGAAAAAAAAAATAATTCTCCTCTTAATTCATTTCCCTTGTTGATGCAGAACAATTCTTCATTTCATGCAGAAAATGTTTCTTTAAGTGATCCAACTTCAGATCAGAACAAAGCATCATCTTTTCATACAGCTCTTGAGAAAGGCTTCAGTATGTGCAGTAACATTTGAAACAACTGATAGTTATCCAACAGTGGGTACGTTCCAACATAGGTTTTAAAAATAAAAAAAATCTAATTGGGACATTAATTTGAAAATACCTCTTTTCGCCCAGAAACCTCTCTTAAGCCTGTAAACATCAGGCATTCAAATGCAATTAAGTGATCTATACATAACATTAGGGCGCTGTAAGTCACTGCTGTAATACTTAACTATTGCAGCTGAATCCCTGAGGAGCTGTAACACACAAGGTGCAGACAGCAAGAGAGGCCTCTTACCGAGCGGGGGGGGGGGCAGTATATCTTACTTGTGTTGAGCAGAGCTCCCAGAAGAATCCTTGAGCAGAGAGAGAAGCCACAGCTCAGTCAAGCAACCATTAAGTCAATCTAAATAATCAAGAGCTGTGATCTGAGCGGGAGATAACAGGTGAGCAGCGACAGACTACTCTGATTTAGAGTTTTTCAGAGGATGGGCTACAGAGGATGCAAGTCGCCCCCTGTGCCCAGCCCAGCAATGCGTTGTGAATGGTTTCCAGAGGTTGCATAATGCAGTTGGACAAGATGTGGCCCATCAACAGGAGAACTTACCCAAATTGACAACAAGGGTCAGACCTGGCAGCAGCTCTAGGGAGCTGGGAGATGATGGACACGAGGCGGGAGCTAAAAGAGATGCAAGCTTCGAACTACCACCCTCGATCTGAAAAGGAAGATCTTGGAGACATCAGGGACAGAGCATGCTTTGCAGCTACCCAGTGACACCATTCACCTCAAATAACAAATTATTTCTATGAAAATAAGGTGGGGGGTTGTTTTTGTTTGGGTTTTTGTTTCTTTTAAATTATCTGAGGCAAACAAATGTGTAGGGCCATGTATTTGGCACAATCCACAGACTGTGACAACTGTAAGACCGGAGCTTTGCTCTAATAGATGCAGAAGTGTCACTGCAAATTTCATCCTCCTCCCTGAAACTGTCCAACCTAGTGGGCATGATCTGGGCCTCATTTACTGCATCTGCAGCTGGTAAATCTATTCAACCAACTCTACTTGCTAGAAAAATTATCATGGTAACCCTAACAGCTTTGTCTTGGAGCACCACTGCCATTATTTTTATTTCAGTGGGCAACAACTCAGTCGTGCTCCCATTTGCCTCAACGGCACTTCAGCATTCAGCTGTCAGTTTATGTAGACTAACAAGACATATGAAGATCTTTTCAGTTTTTTAAAAATGGGATCCACTGCCTTAGAATAAGTCAAAACCTAAAGCTAGGGAGAGCAGTATAAAGAATATAAGGGAAACGGAACAAATCAGCGATATATGTATCATTTGAAGATTCACTTTCAATGAACTGAGGCAATGAAGATTCAGTTTCAATGAAGAGAGCAAGGGCCCTGCAGAGAATCTGCATTATGCATATGAATGGAATGGAAGGAAAGCTAATACATGCATAGGAATAGCCAAAACTGTGAGAATGAGACTAAAGAAATCCTGCAAGGAAGTTTGGGGGAAAAAAGGACGGTAAAGAGGCAACAGAACCGGCTTACTGTATTTTTAGTTTTTGTCCAGTCTCTGAAAATCAAATGTTCTGTAAGCCAAGGCAGCAGATGCAGAAAGGAAACAGATACAAAGGCAGCAGATGCAAAAAGGAGTTACTGGTATCTTCTCCTTTCTCCTCTACACTGTTTGGTTCTCTTGAAAACAAACAAACAAAAACCCGCTCACACTAACACAAGCATTTAGGACAAGAGATGTCTTTTTCCTTGTCAGGAATGACTTGTGATGTCCTTAGAAATCCGGCTCTTGAAGATTCCCTGCTTGAAAGTAATTTGCTTAGTTGTCACCCTGTCCTCTGGTAAAATAAGTCACAAGCAAACAGGAACATAATGCTGAGTAATCAAAGCATGTAGATCTGTTCTCAGCAATCCTTTCCTTTCCACAAGAACTTGTAGCTTTTGATTTTATTTCTATATTCTGTTCACTTCTATATCACTTCCTGATATGCTATAGGCTACCTCTTACTCTTTTCGTGACTAGGTATAACAAAAGCAACTGCTGGAAGCCTATTACCTAATTATCTTGTTAGATCCTGTAAGCACGGTGGACTGTGGTGCTCATATAAGCAGATCACACGCATTTTGGCCTCTCGGATTGCTTTCTTCTCTAGCACATGAAACATAATGTTGTATGTTCTCTAAACATGCTGGTTGTTCGAGTTGTCAGAAAATTCTCTTCTTTTGTCACTGTCCTCACTCAGGTTGTTTTGAGCCAGAAGTATCTCCTAGTTTAGCAAGAGCTGTAGGGTTATAGTGCCTCACCAGATCAGGGTCAGGATGCAGCCCTCTATCTCAGCAGCTTTTCCAGGTGTCAGTGGCCACTGGGGACACTGGGACGAAATCACTCATTTCCCGTGTTGGAGCTAACAAGGCACGTACATTTCTACTGGTGGTCACTTGCTTCTGTGTCTTTAGCCCTGAACACATTTGGATCACCATCAAATGACTTTGCAGTACTGGCTATTTTGAAAAGCGCAGCTGAACTTGGACACTGAAGAAGACAGAAGAATTATAAGGTACAGGAGAACTGCACTCAGCGCACAGTGGTGGCACCCCAGCACGGACAGAAAACAGAGAAGGACTCCAAGTGGAAGAGTTGTCATTCATAAAGAATTTATACTTCCTATAATCACCCCCAGGAGCTCTGCCCCCGGAACACTGACAACACAGCCAGCATGAATACAACTCTCCAATTCGAAACCTCAGGGTCGTTACCACTTCAACCTGCTCTCCCCATTGCTCTGCTAACTCCAGCTTGCCTTTGCCATGCTAATATTCTCTGAATTCTTGAACTAGATGAAGCTGACCAACAATGTAATGTAGCTGAAAGAAATAGTCGAACATCTCTAAACTCTATGAAAGCTCCAGGTCCTACATTTTTTTTGTCAAAGCAAATCCAAAAATAGTTTGAAAAGCTCTGAACACATTCTAGCAGCTTTTAAAGATCCAACCAGCAATTTTTATTGTTTCCAGGAGGAAGAAGTAAGGAACAGCAATTTTTTTTTCCAGAAAACAATACAACATGCTATTGTTTTCTCCCTTCCATGTACCACATCTACTCTCCAATGCACAAGAATAAGCTTAAAACTCTTAAACATTTATCTATTCAACTTTTACATTTATGTTGATTCTATTCTTAATTTTCAGAAATATTTGGAAAATACTTGTGAAACATCCCAATACAAATTCTGAACTGAACAGATCCTGGTTGCAGATGACAATACTCTCAGACTGTAGTTCTAAGGAAACAGAGGCTATTCTTAACTATCGTACTATATATAAGGTAACCTATATTTCAATACAGCCTTTGTGCCCAGTCTGCCCGCTTGTAATAGGCTAGAAGAGAAGCGTGAGTTGAAAGCATGATCCAGTATGGCAAATCCTATCAACAGTCAATCCATTTCAGCTCCCCGTCTCTGATGTGACCCTACAGAAGAGAGCAAAGTCTTTAGTCACCTCACAGCTAGTTACAGCCTAGCAAGCTTGCGTTCTGAGAGAACACAGATTTCTTCTCAGTCTCCACGACTTTGTGCCCTGGTTTATTTTGATTAAATTTTGATTTTTATTACAATTACCTCAGCATACATAGCTCTTGATATGGTAAAAAATTATGTAGCTCTTAGAAAATAAGGAGAAATATTTTATTCTTTCTCTTCCTGTAGCAGCAAGTATTGTAATGGAAAAAAATACAACTAATTTTGTCAGCTGAGCTTTTGATTATCTGAAGGATTTTTTTAAAGCCTAGAAGGGAGGGTAAAGATTTGAATACTGACATTAAATGTAAGTAGCAGCGATTGATAGCTTTAAAATGTCTTGCTTATACTGCACTGCATTGCTAACAGCCTCTCCAGCTTCAGAGCAGCAGAAGCCAGTATGAAAGAAATGGAACGGTGTATGATATGCAAGATGTATTTGATAAAGAAATGCAATTCCCGTCTAGATTTTTTTATATATATAAATACATATATATATATGTATTTAGCTTTGAGAGTAACTGTGGCCTTCAAACCTTCAAATATGAATTCTGGGCCAATTACTGTAAAAGCATCAACAGAAATTCAGTGCAATTGAATTGATGCACATCAAATATTGGAAATGCACAAGGCTCCTTCGTGAAGCACAGTAACAACGGTACACTTAGACAGGTAACTAGTGAGGAAATGTCAAGGTAAGGCCGTTAAATTTTCATACTTGTCATCCTTGTTTCTGCTCATTTTTGTGTTAAGTGCTAATGTTTACAGCCTATATACCTTGCTAACGTGACATCAAGCATTATGGCAAATGCACTGTACTGATGTACGTATTTAGCAGTTGGTTCTCAGCATGTCTTTAAATATAGTTTTCTGCCCATGCACCTGCAAGTCAGTCCACACATCTATTGCTGTATGCCTAGGTATTTGCGCATAACTGTATTTATCCTCTTGCAGTAATATTTATCTGACAAAAAGGTGAAAAATGTTTTTGTAAGTTCTATATGCAATCAAGCAGCCCAGGAAATACTAGTATGTTCAGCACATTCAACTTCCTTTGAAAAAATTAAGTTGATACACGGACCAATGAACTTTCAAATAGGCATTTAAATATAACTTTAAGTTAACTGAGTTTTAACAAGTAAATGATGGGAGAATTTCTGTTGTTAATACAACATGGATTTTTTTAATACCTGTTGGTAAGGAAAGTGTTTTGAAAGTGGCACACAGCAAATACATCTGACATAGGCGTGCACGAACCAACAGCTTTCACATAGGATATTCTGATTTAACACTTTGTCTCATCTTTCCCTGTCTCTCTTTTACTCATCAGTAATCTTCCTTTCCTGGCTGGTGTCCTCAATCCTTTTGCTACATTCAGTATCTTTAAGATAGGGTAGCTGTACCTGAAAAGAACTGTCAGGGACAAGTTTCATGGTAAGGCATGGGTTTCTCTGGGCTTAAAGACATGAACAGGATAGAACTGAAAGCACATCTCTCCTTTCACCTCTTGCTGGTCTCCCAGGCAGGCCACTAACAACCTCCAGGCCCAGCAGAAAGACAGATAGATGTTCTGGATAAGGCAACAGGGAAATGAGGAGGAGAGACTTTCCAAGCAGAGCTATCTTCCAGTGATAGTTCACTCAATAAGTTGGGCTGTGCTGGCAGAACAAACTCTCAGCGCTGAGAGGACAGGCCATCAAACCCATGCCTCCAGTGCTCTTGGAGCCCACTCTCAATATTTCTCAAGTTTCAACGTGGCAGATTAGTCTCACCAACTTCACATACGTGGCAGAATTTCGACCTTTGGCAAAGCAATTCAAGGAACTGATTCAGGTAAAACAACAGCCTGATAACAACAACAACAACAACAACAACAAAAGAGGGAAAAATATAAAAAAGGGGGAAAAAAAGAAGAAAAAAGGTGAAAAAAGAAAAAAGGTAAAAAAAAGATTAAAAGATAAAATAAATAATAAAAAAAGAAGGGGCGTTATTATTGGGCTGGATTAAATCCTGATCTTCTTCACTGCCGAAACAGTTTTGCTGGCACAACAGAACAGGTAGCGACTCTAGGAATTGGAACATCAAAGACATAGCTCCTAATATACTGTCAGTACCAAAAATTAGAAGCTTTTCCACAAGACAGGCTCACAAATAACAGGTCTTTACTGTAAACAGATCTGTACAGCAGACTGATTTGTTAATATTTTATAGCACCTGTTTGTAAATGAGATACACGTAAACATCATTTAGGATAAATAAGAAATAAGCAGAAATAAGCAATAAAATAAAATAATGATAGAAACTCCAAGCACTTGAAACTATACGTGCTTTGGATTTTACCGATGCATTTCAGTGATAGAACAGGGCAATGCAGAATCAACTGTAGGTCAAAAAGCATGACCTCATTTTCTGCATTCCAGCTGACTACTGTGTGACCTCTAAGTTTCCTTTACAAATTATCCAGCCCTTCCTTGAATTGAGTGGATACAGAAGCTGACTTAAGGCTTATAAGCAGGGGGTTTGATTTGGCTTCTGAAAATTGAAGAGGTAAACAGCTTTAAAGAAGAGACACTGAAACCTCATTTTGTCTTGCTTTTCTAGTTTTTTTATTTTTAACCAAAATCTATGGGTTTATTCCTTGAGAAATTACTTCTGTAAAGTAAGACTGAATTTACCAAACCAGATTGAAACACAGAGTGTCCACCTGTTCGTGGAAGTTGCTCTACAAGCTTATCTGTAATTAGACAAATAAATGCATACATGCTTTATACAGAAAGAGATAGAAAAATGCAATGTAACATTCTAGTCCCCTGTTATGTTTTTTTTGTTTAGAAATTTTCATATAACTAGAAGTCGGTGCAAAGCCCAAGGAAGTCTTTTGGAAATTTAAAGCTGAACAGCTTTTGCTGGTTAACGCAGCTTATGAAAGAGCGTATCACAGCTGACAGACATATCAACAAAACTCATGGCCTATATTTTACAATGAGCAGAACTACAGAGGCCATGTGAGGACTCTTAGTGCTAATCCTCCCTTTGCAGAAGCACGTGGAACGTATTTAATTGGGTTTCGCGTGTAGAGGAAATGTTCTTCCTTTAACAAGTATTACACCTATTGATTATCTAGACACTGAGCTTCTCAATAAGTGTTTAAATACCAAAGAAGACAAAGCCAACTCCTTTTGAAAAATTAAAATCTCTGCTTTACTTAATAAACACTTTAAGTTCAGTCATTAAAATCGGAGAAGTCTTCTGGCAGCAAACTACTGTAACAGCCTTTGCTAGGAAACTTTTTTTTAAAAAAAGCCATCATTAGGCATGGTGTCTTTGAGAGCTGACTTGAACAGCTCAGCCCAGAGCTTGTTTCCACGATCACATTACCATTCCTTACTAAAATTCTGGGTCCCATTTCTTCCCTTGTTCCCAGTTTCCCAAAGAGAAATAAATCCTAACCATTTACATAGGGGTTAAGGAGAAACAAAGCCCAAGTTGTTTCTAAGAGATTTTGAGATCATTGGGTTTGTAGGTGCAAATTCTCCATATAAAAGCCTCTGTGCCACAAACCAGAACCCTCTCCCAACACGAAGAAAAAGTTATATGTTTTGCAGGCTTCCAGGAATATGAATAGCATCCATACAATAGCTCCCCTTGTTAAAGGCAAGCAGTTTGCAGAGCAATAAAACTGATGCCCTACAGACTTCTCGCTCCATACTCAACACATTTTCCTCACCACAGGAACATGGGGTCCTTGGCCATAATCTCCATGCATAACCTCCAACTGTGATAATCCTCAGCCCATGTTTCACAATCTACATACTACCAGTTCTCCCACAGCCACAGCAACACCAGCTCGTGCCCATGTTCTCTCATTACCCAGTGAGTGAGAAGCAGCACTGAGAATCTCAGAACGATAGAATGGTTTAGGTTGGATGGGACCTTCAAGATCATCCAGTTCCAACCCCCTGCCCTGGGCAGGGACACCTCCCACTAGACCAGGTTGCTCCAAGCCCCATTCAGCCTGGCCTTGAACCACTTCAGGGATGGGGCAGCCACAGCTTCTCTGGGCAACCTGTTCCAGTGTCTCACCACCCTCACAGTAAAGAATTGCTTCCTAATATCTAATCTAAATCTCCACTCTCCGTTTAAAACCATTACCCCTAAACCTATCGCTACATTCCCTGATAAAGAGTCCCTCTCCATCTCTCCTGTAGGCCCCCTTTAGGTACTAGAATATCGCTCTATGGTCTCCCTGGCGCCTTCTCTTCTCCAGGAGGAATGACCCCAACTCTCTCAGCCTGTCCTCATAGGAACGGTGCTGCAGCCCTCTGATCATCTTTGTGGCCCTCCGCTGGACCCGTTCCAACAGGTCCGTGGCTCAGCTGATTTCCCATCAAACCACACACAACACAGCTGCTGAGCCTATCTTACACCTTTTCCTTTAGATGGGAAAAGTCCTTTGTGTGTCTCTCCTCTACCAAACCAAGGCCTATTAATGAAACTTACGCTTAACAGCCTCAAGACCTCACTCTCTCTGCCAAATCAGGATAGTTGATCATTGGCTTCAAAAAGCTCAGTGGAAGACAGATGGATAGATACAGCCATCCTATCAACCTCAGTTCCTCAGGAAACCAGGCTGAAAATAGCTGATCTCAAAAACTCAGGGAACAAATTGAACTCAAATTAACATAAATACCAACTGGAATGTTAAAACATGTTGGCTCTTAAATATTATCTTTAAGAAATGGTATCGCAAAGGGTCAAAATTAAAACAATATTTATATATAGCAACAGAAGAGCATTAATTGAATTCTAAGATCCACAACCAGAACAGGTTGCAGTCTAGGGTGACATCAGTGCAGATTAATGTAGGATGCAATAAATGACACAACTAAGGAGGGATGTTTAGTATGTCTCCTGCTCTTCCACAGATCATTAGCTTGTCAGAATGGGTACAGAAAACATCCAGACTTCAATACCCTTTAAACAAAAGTAACTACTTTCTTGGGTTTTATCACTTGATTCCCAGATTTCAAGGTTTTGTAATTTCTTTCAGTTAAAAATGTAAGAGCCATAAAAAAAAAATTGTCCCAGATTCTTCAAAGAGTTATACATGAGGCTGAATTTATATTAAAACAAAACGTTTCACAAGCAAAGATAATCTCTGAGTTAATATTTGCCAAACTTGGGGCTTGGTTTTCTTATTGACAGTGGATGACTCCAAATCACCCTTGAGATTCACAGTGTGGGGAAAATCAAACATATCTTATATAAACAGATGTTTCTTCATGGTGACATCTCATGGCAAAAATAGTACCTACTACTTCCCAAACATCCTCATTTCACCTCCTCCACTAGGATAACTTCAGACAATATACTTCTAGAATCCACATGCCAAAACGTCCTTTCCTTCTTCTCTCTTATCTCAAGAATAAAATAGAACAAGCCCATGCAAAGTCCTTACAATCCATTCTTACTCAGGCACCTCAGGAATTTTTATGTTATTTCCCATCAAAACAAAATAATAAGCCTACTGGTCTAAATCCAATAGAACACTAATAATCATAACTTTCTACCAAGATCAATAGGAAATTAGGACCTTAAATACTTCTTCTTATCTTAGTCATTTATATCCAGCCCTCAGACCAATACAAATTCAAGGTATCTGTAGGTATCCTGACCTAGACCGGCTAAAAGTTTGTCAGAACCGGGGTGTTTTGGATTAAAACAAACAGCTCAAGTCTGGTTCTGACCCAGCAAATGTAGTGTTTCCCAAAATTCCTTCTTGCAAAACTTACAATCTCCTCAAATATCTAAATAACCAAGAGTGAGAATTGCACACAAGCAAAAATCTAATATCACTACCTAAGAATTCATGGATTCAGACAACAGTAACGTTATGGGGAACTGAGAAGAACCCCAACGTTCACATTGAAAGTAGGCTAAGAATAAATATGCCTTTTCTCATCTTTTTTAGACTCAAGCCAACTGAATGTCAACTTATTACTTAAGAGTTAATTTTTACAGGTTAGATGGTGAAAGCAGGATCAACCCAGCTTCACTGAGGGAGGAGAAAAAACGTAAAGAAGCAGCAATTTGGTAAATCTGCTATACTCCCCCATTAAATTTAAGTCATAACAAAAAATGAAAACAACTTGGTTTGCAACATCTTCAGTAAAGGAAGCACTGTAATGCCTTTGTACCTGTTGAGAAGGAACTGCACTAACTAACGTGATTGTGTTCTGGAGAACCATAACACTGAATTCTTCCAAAGAGAACAATTTACAGGGGAAAAGAGAACAACACACTGTCGATGAGAAAGGAAAAAAAGTGACTTGGAACAGCATTTGGCACAGCTTAAACAATAAAAAGCGGCAAAGAAACAGTATACATTGAAGATGACTGGTGTAAACTGTACATTTTTAGTCTAAATATATTCAACACATGGGAAAACCCTTTTAAAACTATAAGCCACAGAAACCTGTGTTTTGATTTAGCTTGTGTTCCAGCGCACAAACATGAAAGACCATTGCCTGTATTTTCCTCCAGGACTTCTTTCAGGGGAAAGGAATACTGTTTATAACATTTGTGCTACAATCAGAGAACTACAAAATAACTTAGGTTGGATGGAACCTCTGAAGATCATCTGGTTCAGCCTCTCTCTCACCCCATCAAAGCAAGGCCAATTTCAAAGTTAGATCCAGTTTCAAAGTTCGGTCGGGTTCCTTAGGGCCCCGTTCAATTAAAGCTTTGAATATCTCCTCCAAGGATAGAGACACCACAGCCTCTCTGGGTAACCTCTTCTAGTATTTGACCACCTTCATGGGGAAAAAGCTTTTTCTCTGTCACAGTGATGCATCACTGGCTCGTGTTCAACTTGTTCTTCATCAGGACCCCCAGGGCCTTTTCTGCAAAACTGCTTTCCAGTCAGTCCATCCCCAGTTAGTGTGCAGGGCTATTCCCCCCATGGGCAGGACTTTGCCTTTGCTGAACTTCATGAGGTTCCCATCAGCCTATTTCTTCAGCCTTTCAAGGTCCATCTAAATGGCAGCACGAGCAACCGGTATGTTAACCACAACTCCCATTTTTGAATCAGCTGCAGACTTGTTAAGGGTGCATCATGCTCCATCACCCAGGTAATTAAAAAGGATGTTCAACTGTCGTGGTCTCAGTGTCAAAAACTGACTTTGCTCTCACTAAATTTTGTGCTGTTGATCTTTGAGTACCAGCAGTTCTGAGAAGTTTCAGTCCACCCTACCATCTACTTACCTAACTTGCACCTCATCAGTGTCTATGAGAAGGTTATTGGAGATAGTATCAAAAGCTTTGCTAAAGTTGAAATAAACAACATCTACTACTTTCCACTCATCCACCATGCCAGTCGTCTCACTGCAGAAGGCCATCAGATTGGTCAAGCCTAATTTCTCCTTTATAAATCCATGCTGACTACTCTGAATTACCTTCTTGTCCTTGACGTGTTCAGAATGGTTTCCAGAATTATTTACTCCATCATCCCAGGGATCAAGATGAGGCTGATCAGCCTGTAGTACCCCAGATCTTCCTTCTTACCCTTCTCAAATACGGGAGAGATACTTGCTTTCTTCTAGTCTTCAGGAGCATCCCCTGATCACCACAACCTTTCAAGAATGGTTTTGCAAAGATACTGGCCAGGTCCTTAGGCACCCATACATGTATCCCATCAGGTCCCATGGACTTGTGTATGTCCGGCATGATTTAAATGTTTCCTAACTCGATCCTCTTCCAGTAAGGGTAAATCTGCCTTGCCCCAGATTTTTCCAGTGGTCTTAGGGGCCTCGTGGACTTCTCAAAGGCAAGTCTTACACTGAAGACTGGTGTGAAGAAGTCATTGAGTACTTCAACTTTCCCCGTGTCTATTATGATCAAGTCTCCATTCCCACTCAGAGCAGCAGGCCTGTATTTTCCCTAGTCTTCCTTTTGCTGCTGACAGAAGCACTTCTTTTACCCTTCATGTACCTTGACAGATTCAATTCCAGGTGGGCTTTGTCTTTCTTAACCCCATCCTTGTATACTTAAACCATGTCTCTATTCCTCCTAGGTCTGCTGCATCTGTCCCTACTTCCAAGTTTTACATGGTTCCTTTTTTACGTCTGAATTTAGTCAGCAGCTCCTTGTTCATTCATCCAGCCTTCCTGCCTCCCTTACATTGTTTCCTGTATATTGGGATGGATTGTTCCCAATTGTGAGACCCTGAATTTTTTCCAAAAAAAAGCAACCAGTATGTCCTCCTCTGAACACAAGAATGGTCAATCCCAATGTGTGAGAAATCAAGCAAAAGTCCTACTAATTCAAAGATACTAAAAACACGTTTGCTTTCTACTGTACATCTGAATACACTGTACACTTATTAATATTTAGAACATTAACCAGTGATGCTTTAAGGCAAAAATCTACTCTGGCAGAAGAAACTAAGAATGCCAGATTCCCTTCTTTCAGTTACCTAATTTGGTTTTGAGAATCTGGTTTTTTTGGTGGTTGTGTTTTAAATGCTGTACAGACTTGAGTATCTTTCTAGAGCGCCCCTTCCCATCCTGACCTCTTCTTGGGGTTGACAGTAGCTCTCCTGAGAAGACTGAGATGCTAGTGTAAAGCCTGCCCAGCTTAGAGCTAAGAGCTCATGCTTGTGACTGTGCGCTCTCATGTGGTTCTCCATCCATAAAATAAGGAAGAATTAACAACCCCTGGCACCCCTTAGGTGACACAAGGATAAATTAGCTAATGCTTGTAAAACGGCAGTTAACTCTTCATGCAAAATGTGTGCCCTCCATTCACAAATTTCTCCAAATCACTGTGACATTACGTGCTTTCAAAGAAAGGTTAACAGGCACAGCAAAGCTGGTTTTCTAGCTCACAACTCAGAACTGGTATCTCAGCCCAACGAAAAAATAATCCAGAATAAAATGTGTTAGTTGAAAATTCAGTGAAGCTTCTGTATTTGTTATATTTGTTGAGAACTAGGAAGATGAACAAGAACATGATTGAGATGATGCACAGCCCCTCATAACTTAATTGAATCTCCATGACTTCATGAACTATTTTTGTTGAAAGAAGTCAGAGACAAATTCAGGGTCAGGCAAACACCCTTAACAAAAAGCACTGTGCATATCTTAAGAACCCAGTACAGTAACAAGTGAATTAAAATGATATCACTGTGTGAAAATATCATGAAACTTCAATAACTGGTGGGACAAACTTCTTGTTTATACCACTATAGATCACATAGAAGATAGGCACTCTATTTCATGTAAAAGTTGATCTTCTTTGCTCTAGCTTACATCACCCAGCAAGGGACTGAAGAAAAAAACTCCAACTCTGTTAGAATGCCATAGGACTGTGCTCTACTTGCCTAACAGGTACTGGTGTAAACTGTTCCTGTGTAACCAGGAAAAGCTTTCCCATGCCAACAACTTCCAAAGTAGACACAACGTTGAACTTGGGATAAATAACCTGAACTACTTCTCACCCACCATGTAGAAAGAGAAGAGTCAGCCCAGTAGCATCTGCCACCTTTCACAGGCAAAAGGCAGAAGGATGCCATCCCTTTTGGGACCCTTGACAAGGTAGGGAAGGCACCCAAGAAAGGTGGAGAATCTTCATGTGAATATTCTGTATGTGCTGCAAGTTGAGCTTTTCAATTTATAACTGTGATACGTGCGTTGTCAGGAAGGTCAGAAAAAGTTTAAAAGCTTGAAGTAGTAAGGTTTTTATAAACATAAGAACTACCAACATGATTCTTAAGTCTTTCCAACTGGATGTTTCAATTCTTGGGTTTGGCAAATCTGACAGTATCTCTGTTAATGTTTTTTGGTGGTTGGTTTTTTTGTTTTTTTTTTAATAAAAAAATCCTTGTAAGTTGAAGAAGCAACAATAAACTCCACATTTTTTAAATTATCATGATTTCAATTTTTCTTTTCCTGTTTCCTCCTGCATCTGATTTTAATATTTGGATGGTTTAAATGAATCTTCAGTCCCAATCCCACAAACTGCTCTGTGAGTGGCTATGCAGAATCCCACTGGCATCTGCCTGACCAGATCAGCTGCAGAACATAATCTTTGCTTAAATGATACTCAGATGCATTTCCCTACACGGAAGTTCCTCAAGTGGTTAACAGGCACTTAACGGATAAAAAGTTCTTAAGGTTTTTTATTTCTTTCTCATTTTAAACAGTTCAAGCCAGGTGAACCTGTGGAAAAATATACTGTATAGTAGGGACACGAGTCAGGATAAATGAGGGAACTAAATTCTTCAAGCAGCATGACAAAGGAAAGTGATGAAAGACTATACTGCTGACGTGTCCACTGCAAGAGTTTATTACTCTTGTTGTAAGAGTACTTACAACTTATGTTTTAAGCCATACAATCCTTACAAACAAAACCTAGGTTTGATTCCTTATGACTATTCTAAGTTAATTGCTAGAGTTGGAAGTCCAAAACATGTCCCAGAATTCATTTCAAAGTCAAAAAATAAGTAAGGTGGCTTGACCGACAGAACACTTTAATCATTAAGTGGGTTTTGCTGTGTATGTTTTGGTTTGGGTTTTGTTGTTTGAATAGGATCCTTCTCCTTGGCTTGGGTTAGCATAGCTCAGTTCTCATAGAAGTTGCGGAAGCTGCTAGCTGGTAAGCAGTTACAAGGAGACACAAAAAACCGGGGTCTGTACAGATGCTGTTGCAGTTTACTCGGGGTTGAGCATGTGAAAGTTTCCTTTCCTACAGCATTTAGTTGGCTGGCTCCACAAACAAGAAATCCAATGTGCTATCGAGTTGCTGCTGTTACGAATATGGTGTTTAGCACAGATGGCTCGCTGAAAGGCTGGCAAGCCTCTGCACAAGAAGCATGTGAGCTTTGAGGTCTGCTCCCCATGAAACCAGGGACATACAAGCCTTTATGATGCCATTCTGAATAGTAATTGAATTTCTTCTGCTTCATGGAGGACAAGATACTGAGCCATAGCTGTGATTTTCTGTAGAGAGCTTTGACTCTATTCCTGATGGCCATTCAAATCACATTATACATACCAACTACTGGGTTCAGAAGACAAATCACTCTGAACATCCATTGCAGCACTCTTCATTACTGCCACCAAAGCGATATAAGTGGTAAAGAAGCAGAATTTCACTACAAAGTATTACTCTATTCCATCCAGCTTTGACAGGCAGTGAGTGGAGTAACACTGGTAACCATGAACATGCAGTAATAGTACAACACACCCACTTTCATTTAATAACTGTTTTCATTTTCTTTTCCTTTATTTATGAGTTGGCAATCTAAATTTTATAATCTCTTTTTGTTGAGGGCTGAGAAACTAAAGAACCTTAAACCAATATATACCAAAATAATGCATTATCTGGTACAACCTTCTAGTAGTTGGCCATAGTAACATTTTACCCAGACGCTGACTACATTGGCTGTCTGAAGTTCCTATATTTAACATGTGGCAGAAAGAAAACCAAAACAAATACAATTAAAAGTATCTAATTAGAATATTCAGTTAGGTTTGTATCAGGTATGCTAAAGATTGCAGATGTGTTCTGAGATATTAAGAGCCCTTTCTGATGACAAGTTGTGAGTGCTCATATTTAGTCTGTATTTTTAAAGCAAATTGTACGGGAAATGACATTCTGGCCTTCAGCAGTATACTGAGTTCAGCTAATTAATAGGCTAAATTGATTTTTCTTCTTAAAGGACAGTTGATTTGATTGATTTTGAAAGAAAAAAAAAATGACATTGCTGATAGCATTAGAAGGGTGAGATTTAACTTTGGGGGAGAAACACAGCACGGTGGTGTACTGAAGAGTAGAGCTTTTTTTATTGCTACGTTGAATGCTTTTCTATTTAGCTGGTACATCTGCTAAACATTTTTAAGAAGTTAGCAGCTCTTCTAAATCACAGCAGTAGCAGGAGAAAAGACCGACTCCAACAACAATGCAAGGATTCAGAACTGCTTCATTCATGTGTTCTTTCTTAGGTGCATTGAAATGAAATGTTTACGTAGCAGCCACTGAAAAAAGTAATCAGAAAAGCCCTTTCTGCCTTGATATTTAGTTTCCTGATTAGAGACAAAATTAGACCTAGCTAATAAGAAGTAGGCCATTTAGCATTTAATTGCTGTGCAAACAATTAATGCCTTTTATACAGAGCTGCCTAGGGTCATTCCTCAGTTCCATGAACAAGCATTTTTTCCCAGCCCATTTTCCCTTCCCAAAGTAGGTGGATTAGCTAGAAAGCTTTCACAGATATCAATTTCACAGGCATCTATTAGAAAATATTTGTATTTGCTTTTTATACTCAGAGAATTTTATCTGCATTTGGAGTCTAGCAAACTGCTGTAAGAACCTTCCCCTGCTCCACCTCCAATACATATTTTATAAGCTGGGAAAAAACCCAAAACTGACTGCTCCAAATAACCTAATTTTGCTCTGTGCATGTTCTATATTGTACTGCAGTTTAGTATGCCCTGCATACACTCTCTCATGCATAAAATGGGAAGATAGAGCCTATCAGCATTCCTGCAGAGGCCAGAAAAATCAAAGAGAACCTTGGGAATTACTGAGATCTTTTTTATTTATTTAAACTGTTACGTATTCTCTCCAAGAAGTCACTGCATTAAATATGATAGCAGAAACAGAACCACTTAAGGCAATGTGTAACTTCAACAGAACTTGCTGTCCAACTTTTAGCTAGCAGTAATACTGCAGCTTTGCGACGGTAAGGAAGAAGGAAGGACTGGTCAAAAGAGAGGAGCAACTTCTACCCCTCCAAATGAATCAGCAGGGCATGGCAGGAGCTTCTTATTCAACACCCCTGATCTCCTGGGGAAAGGGACTGAAGCCCATGGTCAGGCAACACGCTGCAGTAGCCTCCATTTCCATACCCACATCAGCTTTCTGACCTTTCTCCATACCTTCTGCCTCACATCAGCCCTCAGCTTGTTCTCCAGACCCCTCACCAAGCTTTGTTGCCCTTCTCTGGAGATGCTCCAGCACCTCAAGGCCTTTTTTGTAACGCAGGACCCAAAACTGAACACAGCATTCAAGGTGGGGCCTCACCAGTGCCGAGTACAGGGTGACGGTCACTTCCCTAGTCCTACTCCAGCTTTCCCATTTACGGCCTTCCTTGCACACAAGGCGATGCCAGGACAATACAAAGAACAACTCCTCCATGCTCTTTTGCATGTCAGAGTTTTCAGGTCCGTTGTCAACAGTAGCTGCATTACACTCGTGGCAGAGACCTGAGAGATACCAACAAAGGCTCGTGCCTCTTGATTTTACATTTTCCTGGCAGATACCTTCTGCACCACGCTCCCACTGAGGGCAGCTGAGCCTCAGCTGGATAAAGAGCTGCTCTTCATGGTGAGAAATCTCAGGGAAGCCCAACACTAGCACAAGTGCAAGTCACTGGGATTTGGTTTGTCCCTAAAACACACATAAATTAAACCTCAAAACCAATGATTTCTCCGTCAGATGTATTTCCCCATTGCCACAATACATAGAGAGGTATTCACTGTAAAAATAACGGTTTACTTCAGAATACTTCCTCTGTTTAATATTAACTCCTGTGGTATAAGAAAGCATCACCACCATTCCCAAACTGCTCCAGTTGAAATTACTTAATTCAAGAATGAAAAACACAGGAGTAGGTGAACAAGTAACAAAGATACTGATTGCATTCAAATACAGCAATTTGCAGAAGGAAAACCAGAATGCACTACAAAGTCCTCTAAATCAAATACATGTCAGAAGTTTTCCTTGATATTACAGAGACTCTGTTGGGTGTTCTCAAAGTCACTTCTACCATTTTATCAGCATGGATCTTGTACACACATAGCAGGGGAAAAAAAAGTCATCCTAGTGTTTCCGTATCAAAGCAACCATATAGCTTCCTTTCTTTTTACTACTTACAAAATAAAACTGCATGAGTTTTCCTCTTCTTTGTATATTGACTCAAGACAGCAGAGAATATTCTGATTGAGACTGATCTGGGAAACGCATTTCAACGGAGATGCTGCCCCTCAGACACAAGGGATTACAAAAATACTCCTCATGCATATGTTAAGTCACTAGATAAAAAGAATTTGTAAGATCAATACAGTGAAAAAGAAAGAAACAGAACACTTTTAAAAACAGATATTTTCTAATTCTCTAGCTATGCATACTCTTACTATTAAAAATGCTGAACTATACGCTTGCATTCAAATTCACTGCCTGCATACTTCTTTTCAAACAAAATATGTAATTATTTACTAACACTTCAGAAACTTTTGATTCCAGGCATGTTGTCATATTGAAGAAGGCAGGCTGTGTTTAGAGACCGCTACTGAAAGTAACACATCATAAACAGTGAATTCCTGGTTCAAGTCTTCAAGAGGGAAGCCTAAATCCCTTCTTCTCCAAACTGCTCAGTATTAGGAAGCGTATCACCCATTGCCTACCAAAGGCAACCTCCAGAACAGGTACTTCCTCATGGTAGAGAGGCAGAGATTTCAGGAGCCAGTTGCTGTTTAGTTACAGCAAGCATGACTGAATATTAAGTAATGTCATGGGGACATGCCTGACTAGGGCTTAATAGAATACTAAAGAATTTGCCAGTGGAGCTTTTACTTGCCTTCACAATCTTCCACGTTTGCCACTTGCTCCAGTTTTTGCTATGAAATTCTCCCAACTGCACAAAATCAAATCAAGGATTGAGATAAAAACCCTTTCAATTTTTCACTTCCCTTCAACCTTCCAGCTTAGTGAAATAGAGGAGATAACCAGAGGCAGAAGTTGCATTTTTAGCGTGTTTCCTCTTAAAAGGAGCAACCCAGTTTGAAGAAACCCAATTGCATAAAGTTCTTAATATCTAACAGAAGTAAACCTAAAGCTTTTTACTTTCTGTGCTCCAGCTAAAACGTGGTTCAGCACTAAGCCCATTTCTTTCTTGAGCCAACAATTTTGAATATTCATTGGAGAAGACAAGACATAAAAAGCACAACCCTGCTGAGTATGAATTTGCAGCTTAGTAACAGGCTTTACAAGTTATCTATAAAGGCTCCGCTCTCCTTCAAAACAGGTTGTCTAAGATGTCGCCTGGATGTTTCGCAACTTTTCGTTGTTGGTGAAATGGGGACCACAGGATAAAATAGAGACACGTCATTAGATTTTCGTCGTCAGTGAAATTTTAAAACGAGTCAGATCTAAAAATTGTATACACTATGCCATACTTCAGATATTCTAGTCACAATATTAATGTATAACTGTATTCCTGTATGATTGCTTATGGCTGAAATCAGGGACAGAAAGGCGAGAAATAAAAGCTGGGTTTTCAACCATACAATGCTGATATTTCCCAACTGCATTGACTGAGTTTTCCCATCCTGCAGTTACATGCTGCTGGCTTTTCACATCCAATGGATAATAAAAGACGTAACCACAACCACCTGGTTACATATTCAAATTAATTCAATCCAGATATAAATAGCCTCAATGTAAAAACATGAATTCACAAACTGCTGAGAATTCAGTATCTTAGTTCACTGCTGGGATTAATTTCTTTTCAACAGACTGGTTGTCTAGAGAATACCCATAATGCAGTAAATGAAAACATGTGTGTTACTGCCAGCAGTGAGAATTCATGAAATTGTAACTGATGGATATTCAAAAACCAGAACCATGGTGGGAAAACCAATGGTTTGGCAGTCACTGGAACAAGATCGATAAAGCTAAAGATGCCTGATTACAGCTGTATTTTCCTCTCATTTAAAAATGAAATAAACGTTGCTTCATATGGAGCTTAATCAGTGAGATATTTCCAGATAGAGATGCTTCAAAAACAGAAGATTCAGATTTTTGCCCATTTGCAAAAATCGAGGAGTGGATAAACTATATGGAAAAAGTCTTGTTTGTCCCTTTAATCTAAGGAACAAGTATATACCTCAGTGTTTTTTGAACATAAAATATTTTGGGGCACTTTTAAAAACGACAGAAGCAGTCTGAGTATTTTATATTACCCCATTTATAGATATCTCAAAAGAATTGTATTTGACCTTTCTCAATACTTTTAGCAGTAAATTATTCAGGTAGAGGGATGTGAGATGCTTTATGAATGCTTTACTTCGAATAACTTGTCTGACAGAAGTTAACAACAGCTGCTAATAGTATCAAGTTATACAAGTAATTTGTCTCTGCTTCGCCTTTTGGTTTCCCTTCTCTTGTAAGGCATTTAAGGATGTTCTCAATTTCCTACAGTTGCACATGTATATTTTTGACTGTCACAGTGTATCTGCCATTCAAGGATTCAGGTCTGTAAATGTCAGCAGGTACTGAAGGGAAACAGAAGAATCTGACTACAGACAGAGAATGCAAAAATAGCACAATAGGTGCTGATGCCAGCTACGGTTCTGCTTGCATTCAAAACAGCAACTGCTGCCTGGTTTAGTAGTTCAAGGTTAATGTGACAAAAATAATCAATGAAGTTAGTAACACAGCATTTCTGACTTACTAAAACCCATTATTCAGAGTGTTTGCAATGAGCATCTTGGATCTGAACTACTTTGCACTCTTGGAAAAGAATTTCTGCAGTGAAGGGGCACTTGTATCCCTGCATAGCATTCTGTTCTTGCTAGCTGGGAGGGAGGGGGGAGCGGGGGGGGAAAAGGAAAAAAAACAGAAGGGGAAAACATAAAAGCACATTAAACAAAGTGGGTCTGAGTAAATGTTATGATTAATCAGAGACAGTTTATTGAATAAAAGCATCCCAAACAAATGACACATGAAATAAACCCAAGCTTAGTGTGGCTCTAGGGGACAAAGTCCTAACCAAGCCTCAGTATCTATTTATCAGGATTCTTTTGCAGTTTATGAAACCTCATCCCATGGGATTACACTAGTGCTTCCAGATATCTTTAACTATTAGAAATTAATGTAAATGCTTTATCTTTGGCAAGGAACTATGCTAAATTATGATAATTTCTCATAGTAGAGAAAATGTTAATTTTGTGCTTACTGCACTCAGCTTAGCCCCAAGAAGCCACTTCTTTTTCACAGCTCCAGTACAAAAATCATGTCACCCCTCAAATCACATCCCTTAATCTCTCCTCTTTCGCAAAGGATGAATGGAAGTAGAGGGAGAACAATTCTCTCTTCTCTCTACAGATTACAAATCTGAAGATTAAGCAGGAATTTTTTATCCCTGTCTGTAGCTACTGTGACTGACACCCCAAGTCAGTGTATTCCAGGGATTGTATGACATGCATTATTGATTAACCCCAAAATGCAAATAATAATTTCAATTGCTAACACATTTATGTTAAAATACATTTTGTAAAATTTTTATAATAGCAGGAATACTGAATGACAGTCATCAACTTTTCTTCCAAGCAGTTTAAAACTGAAAAATTTAACATTAATTTCTCCAACGACTTCCATCGAGTCCTTGGAACTTGATGGAATCACCACTCAAAGCTAAGAAACACAAGACACCTCTAAGACAGGTCAGTCTGTAAAGACTTCTGGCAGTAATTCGGTCCACCTAGTTCCACGTAGGAACTGGCTCATGGGTTAAAGGTTTCTGTGCAGTTGATGATAGGTGCCTTTGAAGCCTTCCTGATAAGAGATCCCGTACCTTTACATTCCACGTGTGGCAGGAGTTCAAATACAGTTTCATCCCTTAACTCCTGGCACGTAGGACTGGATTGTCCTGGAATTTCCTTGCCAGTACTACAGGCTCCATGCCCCAGAGTGACAAGTGCATACGTGGGGTCCGGCAGAGCAATTGTCAATATGGTCACCCACGAATTTCAAGGGCGATCGAGTACTGCTACAGGTTGCCCATAGAGGCTGTGGAGTCTCTATTCCTGAAGGTTTTCAAAAGCTGTCTGGATGTGCTCCTGGGCAACAGGTTCTGGGTGGCCTTGCTTGAGCAGGGGAGATGGACCAGATGACCTCCAGAGGAACCTTCTAACCTCAGCCAGTCTGTGATCCTATAAGGCCACATACTAATACACACATACTCTTGCTTTCTCTTTAAATAGTATATTAATACAACACTATTGTTTGACCGATAAAAAAAAAATCTAACTTTTTTTCTGCTCAGTGATCTGGAAATTGAAACAGATTACCTAACCATAGGAGAGAAATGAGACGTTTTAATAATTATCAGGTTTATTTTGCCTATTTGCTGCATTCTTTTAACGCAACCCACAGAGCTAGATTTGTTGCAGAAGTCTATAGCAGAACCACCTCCCTCTCAAAACCAAGCAAGACATTTAGCTCCTGTACCCAGTAAGGAGTGCTTCTTCAGGCTTGTGAGTCCCTCGTGCCCCCATGCAAAAAGGGACAATACAAACTAAGGTCAAGATTTTCGTCTTTGCTCTTGAGCTTTTTCCCATGTGGTCTGCAAGAGTTTGAGACAAACTGGCAACACATTCCTGCTCTGCTTCAAGTAGCTGCCCTGTTGTGAGAAAGTGCCGCTGTACGAAAGAACAGACGGAACTGGGATTCCAGCTTAATTTCCTTTTTCAGCTGGAGACATTATAAGTCTGACAACACACACAGTAAAAAAAACAGGAGAGAGAGATTTAAGTGCTCTCAGCACTTGGACCAGAAGTAAAAGCAAGCAACTAAAGCTTCCTATTCCTCCAAATGAAACTAGAGGGTATCTTTTTTAAAAAGGGTTAACCTCTCCTTTTATCCAATTCTTCTATGCATGATGAATTCTATAAAATGTTGTCTTTATAACAGATTACATATAGATTGCTCAGTAAGAAAACAGCTGGTCAGATTTTTTTTAACTAAAAATCTACTCATTTTCTTGAAAGTAAAACTGGAAAATAGCTACAGATTTTTAAAAAATTGACCTGCTTTGGCAGGGGGGTTGGACTAGATGATCTCCAGAGGTCCCTTCCAACCCCATATCATTCTGTGATTATGTAGTATACAATCAATACCCTGCTGAACAGAACGCAGAGGTCTTTATGATGCATTACCTGTATCTGAGAGCACTGACTGCGCGCGTTTTGAATATCCCCTCTGCTACTGCAGATGTTTTCTTCCAGCTGGGGTTTCAACCCTTACACTTATGTTAACATAAGATTAGCACTGCTATGTATTCCTCCTTCCCTCCTTTACTCTCTTTCACACATACAGGTCTTTGAAGACTCAATCAGTTGTGAGTCTAAAAACAAGGGCTGAAATTCCTTCAACTTGCTAAGAGGAATGTGAGCTGTATCCTTTCCCTCCTCTCTGAACAACTGAAAAAACACAATAAATTCCCAACCCTCCTCTCAACCTTTGCCCAGGGAGCTCTAGTAGTAGGTCTGCAAGCTGCAAATTAAATCTGCAAGCAAAGACTACACAGTATGCTTGACAAAGAGTCAAAGTTACTTTCAACATGTCAATTCGTAGTTACGTCTTACATTGTACACATAAAGTATTCCCCTACTTTTAGTTATTTCCGGTGTGAATGTGCTTGCTGCTAATGAATGCTAAGGAAAAAGAGACTTCAGATGGATGTACAAAACAGCTCACCCACCTCTGTATGGTTCTGTTATTTTGAGGGAGATTGGTTATTTGCATCAAACAATGCTAGATAATCTCTAAGCTTGTGAAGTGGATGAGCAGCAACTAAGATAGCGCTAAAATCAGAACCTGTTATAAACACCAGTAATCTTAAACCAGAGCCATAACCCGTTCATTTACAGGTCAAAAGTTGGGGTTTTGGGGTTTGTTGTTTTGTTTTATTAACACATCTGATTCCCTGTGAATTAGCCCAAAAGTATTAGGTTTTATTTTAATTTTGCCAGTTTGGGAAGAGACAGTAAACTGATACCAGCATTCAAGGTTTTTTTCCTAACTCTATTCAAGAGGTCAATCAAAAGAAAATTAGGGGAAAGGAATTCAGAGCAGTATTTACTGCCTTTTGAAAGGACAGTCCAGACAACATGAATACTTAGTCGTCTTCATAAATGGTGACTTGGATCTTGGACACGGAGGCTTACTATGACTATGTATTCAAAGAACTATATGATCTGAATGCATATTTGTAATAGTTGAGCGTCTTGTTTCAAATACCTTTTGAGTACACAAAACTATTTCCAAAAATCTATATAGGCCTCTGCATTTATCAGTTCATCTTTATCTTCAGTACTCCTGAATAACTTGGGAGAAGGTCTGTTCCAAAATACAGTGGACTGTCACTGAACATCATCTGGGAACACAGAACCCAGATCTGGTTTGTCCTTTGAGTCTGTGTAAGTCAGTAAGGATTCATTCATTACATTACTGAAAACATCTTCTGGAGCACCAACTTCAGTGCTTAAATGAGGAGCTTCACGTTATCAGCCAATGAAGCATCCACACAGTGTTTCTCAGGAGACTTCATTCAAGGAAGCACATAGGGAAGAACAGGCTGTAAATTAATGACCTGAGGCTTGGTTTGTTTCAAATACTTGTACCATGGCACATTTGGTCATCCACCCCCAAAACATGTATCTATTTTCATGCTAGCTGGTTGTGCCATAAAGCTGTTTTCACCTGCTTGCTTTCTGGAATTGGATGACCGACTGGACAGTATCTTGTGTTGTTTTAAAACTTGGTATAATGAAATGGTGGGTGCTGTTCCAGTGCGCTCTCTGTTCTGAACTTGCCGATTATAGTGTGAATTGCTTTCTTTTCCGTTATCTTTCTCAGTAACCCACACTGCCATCTTGACTTGAACTGTACTCATTAGGACAGGAAAGGGCAGTCAAATAAGCTCCAAACTCCAAATTTTGTAGAACTGTAACATCACAGTTTTAACCAGTGAGACATTACCACTCTGCATGCCGTTTTAAAATGGGATAAATACTGGTATAGTTACTGTAATTGTTTGCAACTTTTAAGCAAGCAGATTCTTGAGCTACCCCAAACCACGGAAGCTCTCGGGTGGTAATTACTCATATTAAAGTCAGCCCTTTACCACTTTCCAGTTGGTGGCCTGGGCAGGCTTGCAATGTGTGCTTTCTGCTCTAGTTTTTTTTTTGTTGTTGTTGTTAATGGCCCACCTAGTTAAAATACTGCGAGAGTCTGTGCCTTCCCTCTTCCTCAGCAAACTCGGCAGGCCCTCTGCCAAGTCCTCCTTTTGGGTTGTGAGGGAGAACAAGAACATCCTGCTGCAGCAGCCAGCTGGCTACCTTCTCCTGTCAAGGACTTAATATACTTCCATAAAGTATTCAGCTGTTGCTGGATGAGAGACAGAGTGCTCTATAGTGCCTTCTTCAAACAGTCCTCCTCCTTGACTAGCACAGACTGAATGGATGAAAGAACCATATGCAAAGGAACAGGAATGAGGGTACAAACACAGCCTTCATTCTTTGGGTAATCAAAAGTCACCTAATTCATCTTAACCTTCAAGCTAAATATTTTCTTTGCAGGACAAAGGCTCACAGGACAAAAGTTCATGCAAACTTGAAAAACCTTCAAGCTACTTACAAGTTTTATTGACTTCTCATCATACTTAGCTCAAGCTTGGCTCAATAAAAGCTTCCTTGTACCAAGGATGAAAATGTTTCCACACTCTTAAAAAGAAAGCAAGAAAACCAAACATTTCCAATTTTGTTTTAAACATGAACATTCCTTTTCAATGTCTTTATCTCAAATACAGCATCACTGAGAAACTGAGCAGGACTAGCCTTGCCAATTCTTACCTTATTTTTTTCCATGAATCACAAATTCAGACAGAACTGGAACTTCTGTTGCCATGGCAGCAGGAAGCCTACCTTTCTGGTAATTTGGAATTACCTTGCTGGTCATTTCAGTTGGATACTGGGAAACTTGCTCCAACTGGTACTGCCTCACTTCCCTGCCCTTCTGGAGAAGGCAGCCCATCAGCCAAGAGTCAGACTGCACCACCCTCTGTCCCCTTCCCAAGGGTCAGCACTCACATGGCAAGCAATACTCAACATCCTGTGGCAGCTTCTCCTTGGGCAGCTGGCAAGAGGCTGAAATAGGGGCAGGAGCCTTAGAAATGAGAAGCCAAGCCCTGGAAGTGGCACGAGGGGACAGCAGAACCACAGAGGCCCTCCACTGGTCTGAAGACAGGGGCAGCAGAGAGATGCAATGAGCAGATGTGAAGACAAGTAGGAGATGAACTTCCTCAAGCAGGCAGTTCCTGGGACCAAAATCCCCCAATCTCTCTATATTTCGAGAATTCAAAACCTTAAACCGCCTCTCAGATAAACACTTTCAAAAATCAAAATAAATCCAAATCATAGTTCTTTTCTCCATCACTTGTGTTTTCAGAAGCCTGGGTTTCTTTATAAACTGCTGCAGCTTGCAATGTTTAAAAGTATGGAACTGGCATAAGCTGGTTTGCACCACCTTACTGTTAAGTTTGCCGCTTAAGCTTCGTTTTGGAAGTCAAGTATCCATTGTTTTGTGACATCTGTAATGGTCTGTACCGATTTGGTTATTTGGGGTATTTTTATGAAAGTTTTCTTCATGCGAATAATTTAAATTCAATGTGTTATGTAAAAGGTCA
The DNA here is from genome assembly GCA_013400055.1 of Nycticryphes semicollaris. Taxonomy (NCBI): domain Eukaryota; kingdom Metazoa; phylum Chordata; class Aves; order Charadriiformes; family Rostratulidae; genus Nycticryphes; species Nycticryphes semicollaris. The sequence goes on from VXBJ01003729.1 coordinate 509,127, forward strand.
TTCTCCTGTCACTTGTATTGATACTGCCAAAAATAAAATCAACAGATCAGTCCCTTTCTGCCATTACAGAACATGGAGAGAGAGAAACAGGCTGCACGTACAACTTTACAGCCCTATATGCCACTGTGCCTTAGCACTATGTTAGCTGCAGCTTTTATTTCACATTAATCATATTAATGTTACAGACTTGCAATCTGCAATAATTTTGAAGAGCTACATCATTAACTCTGCTATGTGTAAGCATCTGATAGGGGGCAATTAAACAGAGGAGTGAGGAAGGGATTCTGCTTCCAATTCCGACACTGACTGTGCTGTGCAGTCACTGTTATTTTCTAATGCTCTTCCTTTATGTGACTGTGTCGTGCTGTGATATTGAAGACATGAATGCATCAGACCACCCATGTTGCAAGTACAACCAAAATATATATAAAAAAAAATTAAAAAAATCAATTCAGGAAAGTTACTGATTTATACAAGCCCAGAACAATTCTTTCTCCTTTCTTTTAATGTGCCTTCTTATATATTTGCATCTTCAGAAGCCCTTTCTTTTTCCCACCTCTCCTACCCTTTTTCTGTCACTCTCTTCTGCATTTTATCTGTCACCAAAATAGACCTGCTGTCCCCTTAACAGACCCATCTTCTTCACCAACCACTCTGCTAGTCAGTCAATGACCAAAGAGATTATTTTTCACTAAAATGCAATTGTCCCAAATAATAATAAATGGCCCATTTTTCTGGTACAGTTTAAATAGAATAGCTCAAACCTTAAAAAGCAGAGGTAAGGGGAACAGTTGATGAAAATAATACATAGGTTCAGGGGAGGTAAAAGGACCTTCTTTATATAGGCAGCAGCAAACTGCTAGAACTCTCTGCCAGGGAAAATCGTGGAGGTAGGAAGCATCAGGAGATTCAAAAGGGACTTTGGATGCTGGGGAATAATGAGAGAAAAGCAGAGGGGCCAGCTCATGGTCCAAGGGTGGGCGATACAACATTAAACCAGGACTGTCAGCCTTACTCAGGACACTTACGTTTCTGTGAAATGATTGTATCAGGGAGGGTCAGGGTACACAGAAACAACATAAGAAGAAAATGAAGCCAACAACCTTACTATCTGGCACACTAAAAGAGTTGCTACATCTTTGGCTGTACCCCAGGGCTATCCCTATGGCAGTAAATAAGAGGATGAGGGAGCAACCCCAACCCCAAAAACTAGAAATGCATGTACTAACTTGCAGATCAGGACAAGTCCTCACTCAAAGCTGTAATTATGTCAAAGATCTCTCCTTGGAACAGCCAGAAACCCAGCTAACAACTAAAGAGTGTGGAAAATCATGGGCCTAGTGCTCCAGCTCACTCTCTGGTCCTCTTATCTACCAGCAAAAGAAACCAGCTCCTGGGCTGAAGCCTGAAAGCAAAGGCAAAGGCATTCCCTCTTACAGACAATGTTCCACTTGTTACTACAGTGTTCTCCAGCACCAGAATACTGTCTACAATTGTGACAGATAAAGAAGAGTGAAAAATAGCTTATATGTTGTGGTAACACAGCTATACACATACTCGAGCATTTCATGTGTTTAGTCTAGAGGTTTTCAGCCTATGGCAACAAGTGGCCACGAATCCAGACCACTTCTACAAGAAGTTAGTGCATTGATACAGTATGGCCTTCCACACACATGACATTTTCAAAGGAATTTGCACCATCACTAGACAGGTTTTCAGGGTCTTCAAATACCCCCAGATAAAAACAGCAGTAACTGGGAACATCTGTTCACCTGGGAAATACCAACGTGAGGATCTGATGACAAATGAATTACCTGTGAGCAGTGCTAAGATGTTTGCAGGAGAGGAAGAGAAGTCATTTATCTTCAGTAATAATCATAATTCACAGTCCCACTAGGCAGGCATCTCCTGTTAAATGACCATCTCCTGTTAAAGTATCTCGCTAATTTGAAACAGAAAATTTAAATGTTAACACCTAAGCTATCCGGAGATTCAAAAAGATTTGTTTGTGTTAATGATATTTAATCCTTTTGTGCTACTTTACTGTCAGGTGAACGAGCTTCATTTTCAAGTAATTATTTAACAGACTGACTTGTGAATTAAATCTGAGAGTGCTGAAGGAGTTAACTTTCAGTTTAACTTTCACTAAAATCTGATCACAGAGACTGAGGACTTGAGTTCTAGGTTGTTGTCTTTTTATCTTCCCCCACAGCATCCTAAATAGAAGAAGCTTAAATGGGAAAAAAAAAAACCACCAACCCTCACCAAATCCAAAAACCATACAAACAATTTACTTCACAGCTACATAGGGGAAATCAGTTGTTTCAGCGCAATTGGCAACAACGGCGTTAACTGACCCCTCAAAGATTTGTTCCCTCAGCCCAATAAAATGCTGAACGGTTTCCCTCAGTAACCTTTTGTCATTTCTCCTGGCTAAGTTGTACGTATGCGATCTTCCCTGTAACAAAACACAAGCAGGACAGATCAAAAATGTTCTGCAGAGAAGCGACCTTTCCACTGAAAGGCATATATCTATTCAAAGTTATTTGTTTCATGGAACAGGTACAAAAAGAAATGGTAATGGCTAGACTTGGCTTATGTTAGTGAAACAAAAAGATTACCTGATCCTAATTCTATTTCTCTAACAGGAGCGATCCATTCTGCCTTGACAGAAAAAAAGTTTGAAAATTCAGCTCTTCCACAGCTGGTGTGAATCCAGGTTTTCATGAGATCTTTCAGGGGGAATTATTGACTTTTTCTAAGCAGCTGCAGTTATGAAAGTCTCCCTCATTCACAAAGCCTGCTCTCCTGCAGCTTGAGATTTCTACCTTGCTCCTCCTGAGATTGCCAAAATCGCAGTTGAACGTGTTGTGACACAATCAGCCATTTGAAGCATCTGCTTTCCACTTTGGTTTTATTTTTAGAATCTTCCATAGTCTTTCAAGGCACATATACCCAACATTAGACTTTATGTCAAAGTAAAAAACTAAGAAGAAAATCTGAAGGGTTTGACAAACTCTGGAACATAAGCAAGCTTATGATATGTCTCTCATTTATAAAATAGCTACTGCATCGTTTCTTTTCCAAGCCCACAGATAATGCTGCAAACACTCAGTTGCCACAGAGAAACCTGAAACTTTCTACCTCAAGAGTTGCCAGTTCCAGGCTTGAAAGTGACAGATCTTCAACTGGTAACTCTGAACTTCAAACTAAGGCTCTCGAAGAGAAAAGTTAGGGACCTTGAACAGACTGCTCACTGCTGGCCCTACCTGGAGTGAAGAGTTGGACCAGACTACACCAAAGGTCCCTTCCAGTCTGTATCATAGCATGAGTGAGTTACTCAAGTGCTTTCACAAAAGGTGTTTTCTTTTGCCAGCCACCAATGTTTGCCCTCAGGTGCAGAAGTGTTTCTGAATTACTCTGGAACATCTAAGCGCATAAAACACCAGGTTACATTTATTTCTGGTTCCATCATTAATCTGTGTGAATCCAACACCATAAACTATTTGATAAGGTCCTTTTTATAAGGTCCCATAAGATACCTTTTCATATAAGGTTTGACAAAGCATTCTCTTTCACATCAGTTTACATGTATTAACTTAGTTAATAATGCAAAATCTCTTTTATTTCAATTCTGTTCACCAAAACTGTGATTAACGCTCTCAGGGGAGACCCCTGGATCACATCATCACACAATGTAACCCAGTTTATATCCAGTAACTCCAGGCAATGCACAGTGGGTTAGGATCTGGCTTATCCCTTCCAATAATCAGAAAGGGAAGGTGTTCCCCTAATTTACAGTCACTACAGATACGGTATCAGCTACTCTGCCCAAACGAGCTCCTTCTAAAAGACCAGAAAGAGAGCTCTGTAACCAAGTATTACAAGGAGCTATACAACTTGTCCACACAGACGATACAAAGATGGTTGCTTTCCAAGAAAGGACAAAACCAAGAAGTTAAATGGGGGTAAGATGACAAAAGGGAATAAAACTGCGCATCTGCACCAGGTAATGAAGCAATGAATAGTCGTTTAAGAGCAGAAGATGTCCCCCTTTAGGCACAAAGAACTAGCCTCTGAATACTAAGCAACACCTACACACAAATACTGTCCACTGTCTGCTCAACAGAGATTATTATAAATAAATTCACCAAGAACCATACGAAGATGAGGCACGAGAACAGGACCAGAATTATAAAAGCAAGGCGAACTGAAGAAAAAAAGAAGAAAGGACTCCAGGTTCAATCAGAAAACCAGGTGAGAAAGTAACAGCTAAAGAAATGAGAAAAACTGCCTGCTGCGGTGTGCTGCATGAATACTTGCATCTGCCAACAGGCCATCAAAAAGCAAATTGGCACTAAGTCACAACTCACCATTTGCTATTTATATTCTGGCAGCCTTATGTTTGTGCAATTTCTATCAGTCAAAAGTCTCCTTTTTGGGAGTGGGGATAAGAAAAGGAGATATTGTGATCTACTTCTGCTATTACTGCTTGTATTTGCAGAGTTATCTGGTGGTTGACGTGTGCCTCACGCATCACGTTTTATTCAAAAATTGACATATTTTCCCAAGAATGATTTTAACACACAAGCCTTATTCAAAAGCACACAAAGGCTTTGGCAGGCGTTCTCAGCCAGGCGTTTTATGTGATTTATGCCTTGGCGTGCAAAGGCAACACTTAACTGTGCGTGCATATCGTAATCACAGCTTCGTCAAGGCAACTGGTTGGAGCAGTGGATGTAAGTTTTACAGGTAAGCAGCCCCGTAAAACCCAGGCTGAAAAGCCTTCGTAAAGACTTAGAAGCGGTTGGAGCCCCTGTTGACTGCACCGAGATTAGACAAAGACGTACTGCTTTCATCACTTCATCCTAGCTGGAGGTTTTTCACAGCTTATTTTAAACTGGCCAAATTTCCCTTTAAAACCACAAATTACACAATGCAAAATTTGGATAGATCATCCCACTTGCTGAGCTTGGGTAGAGACGAGAATTCAACAAGGCCATTGCAGGAGTCGTCCCTAGATCTACAGTGCAGATACAGCCTTTAAAAGCGATGAGCACTTGCTCTTCTCTACAGCCCAACGTGTGATTAGTAACACAACCACCTGATTACTGCTCTGCAGAAGGAGACCATCACGAGAATGAAGGTAGTTGAAGACCTAGGAGATACACCCAGGGCTCCCACATCTTTCTGCGCTGCTATCTCCTGTTTGTTTGGAGAATATCAATAGGAAGATAACGAACCAGCGTTTGCAAAGGAGCTGTGGAGAGGCAGAGAGGACAAGGAAGAAAAGTAATATAAGTAGTACTTAAAAAGTAGTATAAGTAGCACTGCACGTACCAGTGCCCCGAGCGAGGAAGGAATAAGAGAGTCCAATGAGAAAACCAAGTGCTAAAATACAAACCAATGTAAAGTCATATTCGTAAGCATTTTAAAGGCTGGAGGAGTTCCTAACGTTTTTTCCTCTTCCACCTCTGCAGCTATGTGTTTCCACAGCAGCTTCACCCAAGTCTGAACCACTGCTAACGTGGTCTTCTCCTCTCCCTCCTCACACATCAGCATCTATCTGATCTTGCAGCAAGCTCGTGGTTCTAACTAAATTGCTGAAAACCAAAGCTTTTTATGCAGGGCTGCCCCCACAGAGTCAAAGAAGCATCCCTGCCAGCATGGCAGAGCAGGTGGGAATGCCACCTCCAGTAGCCAGCTTTACCAGCTGAGCAACCCAGGCATCCTACAGAAGCAGGAAGAGAGGGCTTGTGGCAGACTTAAGGTTTGATGAAAGAAAAAGCACAGGTGATGACCTCTGACAAACATACGGATAAGATTCCCAGCCCAAAACTGAGAAAAAACTATCATCCCAAGCTAAAGGCAAGGTAGGGTTGGAAGCAGAGCAAGGAACCCACAGGAGGCAAATAAATCCAGAGAGAGGCATTTCAACAGGTTGTGTTATCACCTGAAAAAATTGTTAACATATGATCACATTCAACAGAGAATGAATTGAAAGGGAAACGAATGGAGAATTTACAACATTTTGCTATTCTTTTATCCTGTGCTGCTTAAGCCTTTGTTTACACAGACAGCTTTCCATTCTGTTCAAAATAATGGAGGAAAGCAACTGCACGGGGAACTTCACAATGGAGGTTCCTTAATCTCTCAAACAGGCGAGAGGACAACTTACAGGGAGATACGCTTTTCCTTGCAATTTAAGTTACTGAAATTCAAAGTGCTCTAAATGGCGATTCATCGCTCCGTGTGATACAATCACATACCAGTAGTGCTCTACATCTAAGCCCAACTTTTCTGATCTTTTGCTCAGTGCAGGACTATAGGCTGGGTGTGCTTCAAAATGCCCAAAGTCTAATATATAACGCTGTGCTTTTGGCAAAGCATCACATTTACGCTGCATTCATTTAGCTATGGACAACACACACTTATTTAATTCAGGAGGAGGAGGAAGGCAGCTATTTTTTCCCAGAAGCTTATCCTGTTCATTTATTATGTCCCTCCAGAGCATATGGCTAGAAGCAAAGACAACCGGTGCTCACGAAGAGCTTAAGGAAAGTAACTTAAGCTCAACCAAAGAATGGGCTTAAGTAAATCACAGCATGCATGTGCCCCACTGCAGCACCGCACCAACTAGTTCCTCCACAGCATGCTTTATTTTGCAACTTCTCTGTTACAGCAAGGAAAGAGAAAAGCAATGCTACAGCAGGTGTAATTCACCCAGTCCAGCCCATCAGAGCTAGACAGCATTGCCAGACATCTACAGGGTACACGAAAGACTCACATATCACTCTGTCACAGTTGGGAACTACAAGGAAACAAAGGAATTTCTGTGGAATGAGTTAGGTGCCTGGACGACAAATTAAGTCCAAGCTATCGCCCTGTGCTCACCTTGTAGGGATATACAAGCACCTCCAGAGAACAATTAATCTCATCCTAAAATATGTGTTCAAGCCAGGCATGATGAACAGCCTGTTGAAGGTACCATGTTTTCACGCTAGCTATGAAGGAAACGGTGATAAGCTGAGGCTTTGACATCTAGTTTTAAAACCTTAAAGATTGTAAAGGTGAACCTCAATCTCAGGGGGGAGGAAGGAAGCACACAACAGGAGGTTCAGCTCCCTCCTTTCTCTGACCAGAGGCAGAACATCCCTCCCATCACCCCTGAAATAGGAAAAGAGTTCTAGCAGAATCAGCCTCTATTTCTGCCACTAACTACCCACTCACCCATACATGTACACTTTGAAGAGGAGACATGGCAAACACCTCCCACTGTTCCTTGGAGAACTGCCACCTCCAAACAGGGTGTCCAAGGGGAACACCCCATAGCTGGGGAAGGAGCCCACACTCCCCACGCCACAGCATAAATCCAGCCTCACCAGTACTGTGCGAAACAACTTCTAGGCACAGACATAATTACCCAAATTAACAAGCATGATTTCACTGAGCCCTTTGGTCAGGGCAGCAGCGTTCAGGAACGCTCGAGCGCTGCCTTCTTCATCCACAGCCGCTCTTCGCTGTGCCAGCTCCGTCCTTCGCTTTGTGCCGGCTCACGCACTGATGCATGACCTGGCAAGTCAGCTGAACCGAGAGAGAGAGAGAGGGAGAGGTGAAAAGGCATTATTTGAGAAGCCTTCCCTGATTACAAGCTAGGCTAATTCGTTCAGGAGAACTACATTCACTTCCCAGTTACCTTCAAATACATCAATCCAGTCTCAAAACGGAGTGGGTCTGCTGGCACTTAAAGCTGTATTCCCCACTCGCTCTGTTCATTCCACAGAACACCTTAACAAAGAAATCCACAGTTTGAAGAGCCTGCTGCCTCAGGTTACAGAAGTTTGCTTGCGGATTATTCTCTCTTTCCGTTTTGAAAAGCACATAAATTATTAACGCAAGTCACTAACATTTCCTGTCTTTCAACAAGGACATTTTAATCATCTGTCAACAAAAAAAATCACAGTTTACTGGATATCTACTAATAATCTTCTGCTGGGAAAAACATAACTGGTGTGCTTCAGAATTACAGGGAGGAAGAAAAAAAAGCACCTTTCTTCATGTAATTTCAGAAGATCCAGCACGGTTGGGGTGACAATTAGTGAATATTTAAATGCTTGATATTCACTGGAAATAGTCTGACAGTGATGGCCAAATAATTTCAGGCACGAGAAGAAAAGAAAGTCTCAGACTAATGAATAACTGACATTTGACCTGCTGTTCACTTCCTAAGCTGGAAAAAAATGCAATTCACATTGAATTGAAGTTGAAGCTGGCTAAGAAAGCATGGAACACTGTTTCACGTTTCTGCATTGCCTTATTATCTAATGATCTTTTTATAAAACTGTTTTATTCACTTGTTATGTGTATTGAGGACAGGGGTAAATACCTAGGACAGCTGAATTACTGTAATCCATAAATGATAAAGAAAATAATATAAACATTTATAAAGCTGTGGCTGAAATTTTGAACTTGGGTGTAACACAACATCCATGAAAATTTATAAGAAAGCACATGTAATCTTTGTTGTTAAGTATTAGGACCTTGTAATACTGAGCTTTTTCTGTCATGCTTACACTGGCCTGAAGCTGGTGGGGAGTACACTTAATAGAAGGCATTATCCCCACAAAGGGAACACAAGCCACCATTATATGGCTGCATAAACAAACAAAACCAGCCCAAAAAACCCCTCCACTCAGAACGTTAGCCTTAAGACACAGACCTCAGCAGAATTATGAAGTCCTCTTGAAATCCAGGACTTGAGGCACAGAAATTCCCTGCTAAGGCACTACAGCTGAACTCCAGCCGACGAGTTGTAGACCAAGACCATTTGGTCTTTATTCTCAGATAACCTAAAGATGAGGAAGGTTTTCTCTTCTCAGAGAAAAGCAAATTGAAATGTTTACAACCAATGTTTACTAAGGATTATACCCTCACTCTGCTTTCTATTAAGAGACTCCTGTTGCTTGAGAAACCAGGTGTTAATCCCTCAAAGCGGATGACATTTTCCAACCCTGCATATTTCACAAAGCTTGAACACATTCAGGGGAAAGAAAGTTTACATAAGACACAAACCAGATGTTTAATAAACTTGAGTAATTTGACAGGCAAGTATGATTTGGTCTTTCCAGAAGACAGCCACAAAGAGGCAGCAACTATTTTCTTCCAGACACAATAAAGAGGACTTTGGTTTGGTTTTAATTAAGAGAGACCGCATACTAAGCACAAGAAGAATCCTTACCTCCTGCGATATACTTTGATCTCACCTTTGATGCTAACGGGAAGGAAACAACTCTGACTTTCTATTTAGCATCAGTAGTACCATTCCAGTCACACCAGCGGCATTCACCCAGAGAGTAGGATACAATCAGTGACAAGCATCACATCAGTCAGGGTTAAACCTGGTCCGAGTCACCGCATCATCCCAGCAGTCTAACATGAGAATCAGTCATGTCTTCAGCACTACCTAGAAAGGAGCAACACTGACTCTTTCTGCTTGGGAGTAGTTTTAAGCAGATTACTTCTGGCACTGGAGACAACTATAAAAGTAAGTAAGAATAAAAATAATATTAATAATAAAATAATAAGCATTAAATGGTTGTCTTCCCCAGAAGAAGTAGATCAGCTATTTTTACTGTTCCTTAAAAACTGTAAAAGCTACGTATTTTTTGTTTAAACTGGTCTGAATCTATGGGGAAGACCGTATTAAAACAAACATGAGGAAATCTGTTAAGTTTGGGTTTATGGAATCAATCCCATTCTCTTCCAACTAACTTGGATGAGACTGGCAGAAACAAAACCAGAGCAAAACCAAGAGGAGTACACCTCCCCCCTCCCTTGTATAATACACGACTTCTGTTTGGCGGTGCTGGGTTTCACAAGTCTTACAATACAAGTGTCAGCCTTTCAAAATGCCCGAGATCTGTCTATGTATGATAATCATTACGTGTACAAGGGTGAAAAAAAGTATTCTTCCTCCTTCACAGTAATCATTTCAGCTAAAGCTGTTGTCCCTCTTACCTAGCGGAAAGGGACCTGCGTTTGCTCATTCCATCACGTAGTCATAATTCAGGCAAACACTAGCTGAAACAGTCTGCTGCATTTTGGACCTCTGCAGTCTTCACTTAGCACATCTAACTAATTTTTCAGTAAATACAGCCAAACTAGAAACTAGAAACAAAAAGCAAGTGGCAAAAACCCACTCCACACTTGCATGCAATCTCTGCATAAAGCTAACACCATGACCAACAGCTGCAAGCGCTGAAGGATCATGAAATTTCAACTTGTGGCCTGATTTTCAGGCACTAATCATCTCCAGCTGCAGCTGAAGCCAACTCTCATCTGAGAGTTCATAACAGGCTCAAACCAAAGGTACAGAAATTCAGTCATAGAAAGCTGAATAAGTTAAAAGGGGCGAGGATACTCTGCATAATTTATCTTCTCATGGCAGAAGAAAAAATGTGCTCAAGAAGACAATTGCTGAATTCTATATTTTTTTTGTGTTAAAGGCAGCAAATACGAAGCTAAAGTAATTATTTTTTTTTTTTTTTTGGTGAAAGCCGCAGTGCCTACCTTTCCCCTGCCTCCCCCCCAAGCATCTGTATTTGCTTGAAAAGAGTCATGCAACCAGCTTACTGGATGTAAAAGATTCAGGGTTATTTATTCAAGCTTTCACTGGCTGTTTGGAATATAGGAATGTCTGGAAATTCTGCATTGAAACAGTGTTTGTGAACAGCAAGCACCATATAAGATTTTTTCTTACATACCCTCCCTTTTACAATACTGCATTTGCAAAGACTGATGAAAAGGCCTTCATTGTGGTTTCTGTTTTTCAAGTCTCCCATACAAACTCTTTCCATATACTTTATGGGGTTTTCTTCCTGGCAAAAACATATCATTTACAGACCCATATGAAGCCATGTGGATTTCTTTGGGTTTTGGTGGTTGTTTTTTTTTTTTTTTTGGCTTGTAAGAAGCTAATACAATGAGCTGGACACATGGTATGATTATATTTTATATAGCATTAAAGTCCTACCACCAAAAGAATCAACTTTCCTTTAGAAGGACAAATGACATGGGAGTTACTGCACTTTAAAACAGCCCAAAGAACAGCAGCAGTTGGGAGGATGGCAATGGAAGTAGGTCATGTTTTTCTCTTGTTTCATTATATACAGAACAGACATAAAAATCTGGAGGATTTTTCTCTAATAAAACCAAATTATTTGCGCACGGTGGGTGAAAGGGGATTGCCAAGGTGCAAGAGTATTGAATCTTGCCTCCTAGAAGATAATTTCTAAAAAAAAAAAAACACCAAAAAACAAAACCAAAACAAATCCCAAACAATCAAAAAAAAAACCAAAACAAACCACCAAAACCTCCCAAACACACAACCCCAAAAACCAAACAAAAAACAACCCAAGAAAAACACCACAGGGATAAGATCTTTTTCCAGTGTTAGCTAATGTATGTTTCACTGCTAATTTAGTTAGTGGTGAGCATCCAACTAAAGAAATGGTAGGAGTAGCAAGGAAGGAGGACTAGACAGATAGTCCCAACTACTTCTCTGCTTCCCACAAATTCAGGAAGAAGTAGCACCAGTATCTGTTACTATTTTTACGCAGATTTCATAAGCAAATAATAAACTGGCATGACTTCAACTTCATACTGCCCTATAACGCTCATTTGTTAATAGAGAAAAGATGATCCAGCAAAATTGCCAAAACTGTAGAAAACAAAAAACCTTCTCAGCTTATACTTGTATTTGGAAGGTTATTTTCATAACCACGGCGGCTCAAGTTTTGGAAAGAGTAGTTCAGACCTTCTGTCACGCAAGAAGCCATTATTTCTCCACTGAAAAGCAAGCTCTCAGATACGCTTAGGCATGTGTGCTTAACATCCTCTGCCCACAGCCACGCTTACTGCTCCAAAAATATTTTATTGAAAAGGTGTCACTTTCTATTTCTGTGTGTGCTGCACCAATTTGTCTAAAACCAGCAGTCTTATAAATGGGAACATGGGTTTTCCAACATGAATAAACATCTCAGTTCAGTTGTATTAAAAAACATTCAGTTTTGTGAGATGGAACTTAAAAAAATTAATGCCTGTTAGAGCAGATTGAAAACAGTATGTATTGCTCCATTTGACTATGCATATCTTAAAGAGAAAAGGCTTCAGGTATCTGCTCTAAGAGACTTTATAATCTAAACATCCTGCAAATTTCATCAAGGTTTGACTTTAAAACCACCTGGGCTTTCCGTGAATAGAAGTATATAAAATAAAACCCTCAGAAAATAATCATATTGAAGCGATCTGAACAGAGAGTTGTTTAAACACCCAGCTCTTCCAGGTGTTGGTGAAGTTTAAAAACACAACGTAATGTCAATGTCTTCTAATATTAAAGATTGAAAAAATACTCTTTTCTCGAACTCCCAAGAAACAAAGCTGAACTTAGGTGAAGCCCTGCATCCAAACGTTATGTTTGCTTCTAAACAATTTAATGAAAAGGACCTGACCTCAAAATGGTTCCCACTAAGTAAGTGTTCATTAAATAGAATTATTAACTCTTATTAATTGCACATCACTTCCAAAGTGTGGTGAAGTAGCAGCTGTGGAGGCCAAAAAAAAAAAAGGTTGTCTCTAGTATAACAGCTTATGTGGTAGAAATCTCCTTAAGTAGCATGACTTTCATTAGCATTTGATAATTTAAGCTAGAACTACACTTTTGAACAGTGATGATTACCTTAAGGCTGATTTGCTATGGATATTTAAGAGGCAACCTGAAGGGCAGAAAAGCATAACCCGTTGCTATATACGTGAGAATTTCATTTGATTGTGACAGTTCACTTCACACACACCTGCCTGCCCAGAGAGTTTACATTCTACTGCAACAAAATCTGAGAGTGCATACCCACTAGTAGCTGGGTCACAATCAAGAGCTGAGATCACACCAAAAAGCAGGTGCGTGTACACACACAAAACAGACAAACCAAATGTTGCAAACAGGTAAAAAAAAAAAATTTAACAAGGATTTTCCTAATCAGAATTGCTTCATCTTTAATACAGGGATAACAGTTTTTTTCAGTGACCATAAGGACTTTTCCAGAGCAGTGTATGTAGAAGACCTACGTGTATCACTGGTAACTCCCCATTTCACAGAAGGGAACACTGAGCCAACGAAGGCATGGAAGTTACCATAGCTACATAAAACGCAAGTAAAAAGGATGAAATCTGAACTCAGGTTTCCAGTTTCCCATTCACTGAACCCTGAGGACTTTCAAAAATACACATTCCAGTACCCTTTCATAACAGCAACAGTGTTCAACAATCTTCCATGTTAATTACCAAAGCGGTGCATGTTAAAATCATTAGTGGTTACTAACAGCTAGATAATGTAAAACAGAATCAGTCTTTGTATCAAAACTAATTCAAACCAATTCTTCTGATGACACACACACAAAAGCAGTAGTCACTCCTGTTTCCTTGGCAAGTACAGACCTAGATTAATTTCAATGAGGTACAGAGAAACTTCAAGAGGAGATTGCTTTGATTCTTTCCTTGCACTCAATGTGCGAGAGAGCACTTGGTGCCTCTCAGAATGATAGAAATTAGTGAAAACTTTGATGATTACAAGTTACTATCCTAAGGACTTGCCAAAGGAAAAGAAAAAAACTGTATTGATCTACAATTTACTGGAACAAGAGAAAACAGTACCAAGGAAATATTACCAATATTTCAGAGAGCAAACTACTGATGTAATATTTGAAGAAAAGAAAACAAAACAAACCAAAACAAACCACCGAGGACTTTTCACCTCTTCTGAAACTGTTCAAACAGAAACAGAATAATAACTGTAATTTACAGTTCACTTCACTGTTTAATGTTATTCTGTTGCACCATCATCTATAATGCTGATATAACAGCCATTTTCTCCACAACATGAATTCATTAGCCAAAGAATCACAGCTGAAATAAAAAGAGAACTGTTTGAAAACGCACGCTTTTAGTAATGCCTGAATAATCTTTAGCAACCCCAACCTCCACATCCTTACCGGAACATCAAAAGTTTCTTGTGTGTCATCCAGCATCTGAATTTTGATGGAGATGAGCTTTCCTGGAGGTGTCGTAGGTGGTTTCTGTCCATGCTCCAAGGTACTGATCCCAGCATTTTCCTGAGCTCCTAAGCGGGATCCTGCTGTTGGTCTCTGCTCTGTTTCACCCATGTTTAGGGAAACACGTTTCTTATATCTGATAAAAAGAATAAGGGCAAAGAAAACCATATCACTTATAAATAAGAGACTTTGCACATAAGCATGGTGTATTTACAGCTAATAAACCATATAACAGTTAACACAAACTAATAACCACTACAAGTTGTTTCTTTTAATTTCTCATACAAAGACAGGAAAACCAGGCAAACTTTATACTTTCCAAAATCCACAGGCTAATCACTTGCTGGGGGTAAAGCCAATAGACTGGCTACAGTACTGCACAGTGGAGAAATACTCCTTTTCTCCTGGAAAAAGAAACTAGAACAGATGGAAACAGAGCATGACACAGCTCAAATTTCAATGAATTATGCTAATTTTTATGTATTTGTGAATCAGGCTGTTATCAGGCTTCCAAAAGAGGGAGAATGGTGAGGAGGGCAGGTGGGACAACTCACCACTTGCTGACCATCATTCCCTCCTGGCTATATTAGAATGTTTTTCCTTTGGTCTTCCCAGCCTTCTCTGGGAAGACCTTCTCTTCCCTTTGCTTAAGGGTCTGTGAAGCAGGAAAGCCAGAAAGGTAAAAGATGACCTCAATTACATGGCCTAAATATTTTGTTTCCTTTAGGGACCAGAGCTGCTCTAGAACTTGGAGCCTGGCCCAATCCCACTGATAGGCCAAGGACTATGAGGATGTGTTACTGGTAAGTACAGGAAGAAGCCAGAGCAAAAACATTAGTTGGGAAAAACAAGGGAAATCTGATTTCCCACAGAGGGGAACACCCCCCAAAGAACACACCTTCCTCACTACATCGCTGCAGGCTACACCTGCAACAGCTCGCCTGCACCGCTCACTGAGCGTGGATGGCTGCTTCATAGCCATGGAAAGAAACCTCAGAAATTGGCTTGCTAGTTTTGTTTCCATGCAGCTTTTGCACCACACATTAACACAGCACTTTTCTGCTACATAATTATTCTGTCCTAAAAAGGAAGCAGAGCTACAACAGTGATTCATTGTGATTTTTCATGAACAGGCACAACTTCCAACCTCCTTTTTGAATTCAAGGACCACTAGTTTTACTTGTCAAATGTTACACATCATATTAGAATTTTATTCCACCTTTCCCCACCACCACCACCTTTTGATACTTTAGCTGGTTTTCTGATGAAATCTGCTGCTACTGTCTATTTATCTTTCTCAGTAATTGCATTTCCATTCTGCGTGACTTGTATATGCTGATCAATGACCATTAAAAAAACATGTATGAACGGAAGTGTAACTTTCCAGCTGAACAGTGGCACAGAAGGAGAACTGCCAATCATTGTCTGGCTTGTACTCTGAGGTTACAGATATTGAGAAGCCTATGGGAAAAAATAGCAAGCACAAGATAGCCTATGTATTGGTATTAGATGATCAGAGGGCTGGAGAACCTCAACTCTGCAGTCAGGCTGAGTTGGGGCTGTTAAGCCTGGAGGAGAGAAGACTCCAGTGAGACCTTATAGCAGCCTTCCAGTATCTAAAGGGAGCCTACAGGAGAGATGGGGAGGGACCCTTTATCAGGGACTGGAGTAACAGGATGAAGAGTAATGATTTTAAACTGAGAGAAGGGAGACTTAGATATTAGGAAGAAATTCTTTACTGTGAGGGTGGTGAGACACTGGAAGAACTTGTGAAGTTGTGGCTGCCCCATCCCTGGAAGTGTTCAAGGCCAGGCTGGATGGGGCTTTGAGCAACCTGCTCTAGAGGGAGGTGTCCCTGCCCGTGGCAGGGACTTAATGAAACTTAATGATCTTCAAGGTCCCTTCCAACCCAAACCATTCTATGATTCTATAGTAGCTCCCCCTGTAAGAACAGAATAAAACCAGTCCTGTCTTCAGCAGTGTATGCCATTTACTACAGATCAGTCGTGTCCTAATTTGTTGCCACAGATTTTTAATTTTTTTTTTCCACACAGCAAGTGGCCTGGCGTAAAAATTTTTAAAACAGCACTTTCATTAAAAGGAAGAAAAAAAGAAGAGGGAAAAAAAGTGTTAGCTGAGAATGAAGGGAATGAAAAATTAGGGATTGTGCACTTCCACATATCAGCTCAACAGGCGTAAGTGAAGGAGAACAAAAAAAACCACAGGCAAACTTTTGCAATGAACCAGCGCTGCCTTACTTAACAGGGGTGGAGATATTAATGAAAACTATCCAAGTGTATGCCAAACACTACTGAGAGGCAATTTTTTTCCTCAATTGGCATTATAATAAAATGTAAAAGGAATACTTCAAATAATACAATAAATTTAATTCAATTAAATTAAAATCTTTTTATGAGACAATTGGCACTTTTAAGTGCCAACAAGAAAGCTGCAGTTAGAGGCAGGAATTCCAGAAGACACCAAACTCTGTACAGCAAGACTCCAGGCCTACTTACAAATAGGTTTTCATGCACACGAAATACACTGCAACACTTAAAATGTGCCATTGCACACAAGGGTACTGGTCCATGTCCTTATTAATTCAAAAGCTGTTTTAAGAGCTCTTCTGAAGTCACCACATACCACAGAGAGCACCTACACAGCAGAAAGGGTCTCTAAAATCACTGTTTTTCTACAGTAATTTTTGGCTAGGTACAGTCATTTGAAGTGGATGAAGAAGGCATCTGTTCTTTCCGTTAAATCCTAAGCATAGGAATCAATCCATTCAGTTCAAGTGACACCCTTAAATCGTCAATGCAAGGACACGTTACAGAGCTTGAACTGTTTTATGTGTTCTTCTGACTAGATCTAGTGGACCACACACATATTCAGGCCAGTAAACTTAGTGAGACTAGGAAAAAAGACCCAAATTTAGGAGCCAAAAATCATAATGGAGGAAAGGTATAAGCCAAACCACCCCACATATACAGCTGAGAGGTTTATTATTATTAACAGTTAGTAATAAAGAAATTCTTGTAATATACATATACTGAACTATGCAGTTACCACACATGCTTCCCTTTGGAAACAAAGATCTAAGAAGTATTGGCCACCCCGATCACATGCAACTGCTACTGACAAAATTAAAAGCAGACCTTTCCTTTTTTAATTTGTATGTGTATCTAAATATCAGCATACTGCATTGGACATTTAACAGAATGCATCAACAAAACCAAAAATATTTAACATTTTTCCCATATGACACTAGTTATATGACACTATGTTGCTGTCATAACATCAGCGTAATATCTTTGTTACGCCTTTATGTGAGAGGCCTTAAAGACTATTGCCCTCTCTAAAAAAATACCATGAATCAGCCAAGCTGCATACCTTTCTCTAAATCACTTTAATCTAGAAGACATCAAAGTCAGGTCACAGAACGTACCAGAAGATCATTAAGCAAGTAGTGAGCAAACCTGGGGGGATTAAGGATACCTAACATGTGTCATGATGAGGAGAAGGATCAAGTTTGGACAGAGGATGGAGAATTTTAAAGACAATATAGCAGGAAGATGGCATTAATGAACTGGGGAGGGTATTAATGGAGCGGAAAAAGTGGTGGCCACCAGGCTCGAAACATTGCAAAATACTGAGGAAAAGAGGAGCAATAAGTGTCTGTCAGAAATGTGAGCAGAGCTCATGATGGAATAGATGCTAATCTGATCTGTTAATTACTCTGCTTTTCTAGATCAGACAATGACATTTCGATAATTGATGCAAGAGGTTTCCGAAGCCTGAAAACTCCTGCTATAGGGGTAGATGGTACCAGGTATCCAGGTCTTTTCCGCTTCTTTTGTTTTGCTTAAACACATTTGCACAGCATGAAACAGAAGGCAGCAGACTGTTCACTATTCTCCTTTCAAAGGTGGGGAGCCTGAGGCGCAGCAGGATGATGTGACTGGCCTATAAAGTCACCAAGGAGACCAGCTATGGAGCTAGAGGCTGCAGCTAAGGTCCCTCAGATGCTGGCCCAACCCTGCCTTCCAGATCATATGGCAAGGAAACATTTGAAAGAGATGAAAGTAATCAATATAATACCAGATGAGACAACTCAAACTGACTCAATGGCTTATGAACAGTCAATAAGAACTAGGAAGGCACCAGAGAACTAGAGAAGAACAAATTCAATCCAGATCTTCCAAAGGGTAAGGAATGCAAAGCAGCAAGGAGAAAGAGGGCAAACTGCTCACACATTCCTGTAACTCTCAGCTTCTTGTAAAACTTTTGGAAAGCCTCAGCTGTGGAGAGAACTACAGTGAACGCTGTCAGCAAACACTCCTGTCAAGGACTCATCTTCAGTTCTAAGCACCTTTGTATTTGCAGAAAAACAAAACTTGAAAAAACTGAGAAAGTTTAAGGAGTCATAACAACTAAATTCTAAGGAAAGACGGGATAATATGTACAGGTCACACGTGGAGGGAGCAGCTGAGGCAAATCTAACCATGAAGGTGAAGATGTCACCAATGCTCCAAAGCAGAGGGAGCAGGACGTGTCTGCACCTCAGCCACCCCACAGCTGAGGCTAATTCATCTACCAAGCCCCATTCTCATCCGATGTGCTGATCCTTTAGATTTCCTTTTCCCTCTCCACGGACAACAGTAAAGTAGGTGCAAATGTACAGCCCTGCCAAAAGCATATAGCAGACCTGTACACTTCCAGCAAGGGAAAGTTCTATACCTGCAGCATAAATTGTCAAGGAAGCTACATTTTCATTAACATTCTGGAATTACCATAAACACAAAATAAGAGAGCAAGTTTCCTGAAACCACATTAAAAAATAAATAAATAAATAAAATACTATAACAAGGCAAGAGGACCAGGAAGACTGAAACTGAATTTAGCCTAAAACGATGGGGAACAGACAGAGGGCCAATACAACTCAGGGTTTTTTCATTTTGTTAAACATTATTCCAGTGAGTTTCTGCAAGTCCACAGCAGACTTGTACAAAGTGAATATCGTGACTACAAAAATTTAAGCTATTAATCTAAATAAAACCAGTAAGATTTTTTCTCTAAAAAACCCGGTTTTGGAAGCGATGACAAATCAGTGCCAAAGAAAGAAGCCAACCTCAGCACGTGCTCAGCAGAGAGCTGGTGCACATCAGGGGCAGCAGTGGTGAAAGTCAGCACGCAAGGTAGCAGACATGCACGCAGCAGCAGCAGCAATAAATGACAAATTTTCAAGTGATGCCAAATGAAAAGACTGGATTCAGCCCCTGTTCCAGGCAAACAACAATAATCTAAATCTGTTTCTTGAGCAGGAGTCACCAGGCACGACATGGGACAGCCGTGTGGGAATATCTGGAGGTGACAGGTTTATCCTTTTCACAAATAACAAACAATTTGGAGGAAGGAGCAGAGAAAGGGGGGATTTTTTTTGAAAGCTTTGAAGTCGTCATTGTCTTATGAGTCTTCAGCAGTTTCTCAAGGGAGAATATCAAACATTTATTGGAAAAATCTTCTCTTTGAAGTCTGATATTCTTAAAGAACTATCAAAACCCACAAACAACTGCCTCACTAACACATTCGTGCTTCACTAACACATTCGTGCTTCACTTTGTTTACAGAATTCCTTGCACTGTTGAAATTACGTGAAGGGCCTTACAAAGAAAAATACACATTAGAAGTCTGACATAAATCCAGAAACTTTTCATTAGCCTAATTGACCAGCATTTTTGTGGAAGCAAAGAAAGGTGACACCAAAGGCTCTTAATAGAAAAACAACTCAAGCTTGAAGGGCAGTAGTACAGACACAGGTGCTGGGTGTCTGCTTCCCTGCTTGCACACAGCATTAGGCTATCTTCTCAAATTAAAAAAAGAAAAAAGCAAGCATTGCAAATGATGGTTGTTTCATGAAGTCAGAAGTAGGGAGGCTGTAGGTGAAGTACAGTCAAGAAGATGAACATTCTAATCCCCTGCACAGTGGAGAACAGGATGGAGGAGGACCTCCTGAACAGGGCTTAATTTCTAAACATATTTATTTTATTAATTTTTTCTTATTCCTATCCCTAAAGACACAGAAAATTAACCTCTTAAAGGCTACCTGCCCAAGAAAACACCACATCTGTCTGCTTTTTGCAACTGGATACTCCAGCACACCGGCAGACTTTCTAAGATTTGCATTTGTTGCAATAAGTGCCTTCAAATTAAGGCAGAGTGTCCATAACAGAGTAAAATATGTCACCTGACATGAAAATAAAAACAGCCCACCAAGTTGCCCATCTTGGTCAGACTGTGAAAACCTCTAAACCACACTGTCTTATCCCTTGACTCAGTTGCTATGGTATGGTCATGTAGATGGACAGACTTAAGCACTCAGATTTGTAGAGCGATCGATACACTTCGGTGTTAACTTCAGACTAGCTAGAGTATGAAACAGACGTCAAATTCAGGGACCCAAGCAGTAACACACAGCCTCACAAACTCAAAGTACTCAGTACAGCAGTAACGTAGCCTGCAATCCAGAGTAATGTATGTTTACGTACGTACAGGACAATGAACCCCACTTTGAGCAAGCCTATCCGTACAGCATTCAGAGCGCCCGCATTAACTGCTGCTTCTACCTTTAGGGCCATTCAGCTTCCAACTGGAGCTCGTTTATCTTCATTGCATTCAGGTCCTAAAGCTGTTTGCAATTCTGTGGCGCTAGCAGCTGTCCCGGATTCCAAATCTTCTGCCAGATGTCAGCAGAGAGCAGCCCCATCCCGCACAAATCTGATGTGTGCTATCTTTCTTTCCCTTCAATCGCACGCCTGTCAGTAGAACTATCAACAAGTGCAGTAATAGATTTCTGTCTGCTTTTGCAATTGCCTCTGTGTAAAACACCATCCCTTAAGCATAAATACAGATTGTTCTGGGAATCAAACCAGTCTAGTCTACAAATATTCTTTCTTTTAAAGCCACAAAATTAAAATTACTTTTGATGACTGTCAATGATATTAAACAAGAGGGTAAACATACTGCTTCTCTCTGTGCTAGGCTTTCTGGACAACCTTGCATTAGAAACTGATTGCAAGCAAGGAACGTTTCTTTTTCTTCACTGCATCTCACCCCAGCAAGCAAAACCATCACAGATATATAAGAGAGCAATTAAGTAAGCAAAGACTTCACATGCTCAGCCTCTCAAAGGAACTTCTCAGAAACCCCTTCATAAGTTACTCTTGGAACTGGTTGTGACCATTTCCCAGCTTCTAAGAACTTGTCTTCACTACCCCTTTGTGGTACCCTTGTACCACGGATCACCACTCTTTACTTGAATGAGGAATGCTAATATCCTAATTCAAGCCAACACAGCAAATTGTAAAGTTTTTTCTTCAGATTTTAAATCAGTCAACTTGATGGCACTGTACAAACAGGTAATTCTGGCTACTCCTGGAAGGAAAATTAGTGTCTAATCTGCTAAGCCAAGGGGGTGATTAGCTCCAATTGCTCAGTTAGTGACTCTCCCCCAACAACTGTATTCCCCCTTCAAATCCAAAGGCACAGCCTTAGCAAAATGGGGAGCTCCTGGAGCCATGAATCCCTTAATAGCCCAGAGGGAGATATTTCTACACAACTGCTTCATTTGTTATTACGCCCATTAGAATTTGAATTAAATATTGCCCACTTGCTTTGTATGTGTTGTATCACCATTTAATTACCATGTACGTGTCTATAACTTATGTGTACATGAAGTTCAACACCGTTTTTCTTTGAAATACTTGCCTTCCACTCCCCCTATTGAACAGGCCACATCTTTTCTACAAAATTTCTGCCTTATCTCAGAGCAGGGGGAGGATATTTCTTGTTTACTGTGAAACTCACAACCTGCCTGCTGAGGTGTTTTTCAACCTGTTGTCAAAACTGACTGCATAAGAAAATAAGCTTAGGAAGAAGTTGCAAGCTACTGGTATTACGTATTTGTATTCAATGCCATTGGCACCCCATCCATTTTGCATAACGTGCTTGGGCCAATTCTGTCATTAAGCCTTATGAAAAAGTATAACTCAACACACTCGCAAAAGTGATAAAATGTAATTTAAAAAAAAAAAAAAACCAACATGGGGAAGAAAAAAAAGAGTAAAGAGTGCATGAAATATCTATTTAAGTTACCCAGCTAGTCCTTTACTGATGATAAAGTTTGTTGCAGAAGTGACAAAATACATTCTATCATTTTACAAAGACCTAAAGCATTTTAAAGTTGAGATATAAAAGCATCATCACCTGGACAAAAAGCTATTTTACACTATGGACAGAAATACACCAGAAGACTTGTTGCCCCATGGTAAATGGTAGGAACATATAAAGAGAGTTTAAGAAAACCTCTCTTTCTCTTGTTTCCAGCCAGCACTGAGCTTCTTGATCAACCGAGTCATCACCTAAGTCCACAGCTCATCACCAGAAAATACAGGCAAAGTGGGTAAGAACTTAAAGCAGTTTGGTGGTTCGACAGTAGTACAAATCACTCCTGAAGCCATTAAAAGCAATTTTTAAAACCCTTTCATGCCATCACTCTGCATAAATAAAGCTGTTGCACCAGCTGGAGTGCTCTGGGCTCATTCACCCATACAACACCTCATGTGAAAGCCAAGCTGAATGTGCTTACAGTAGAAGAAAGTAATCTGATTTACTTCCAGATTTAACAGAATTCTGAAAGGGATCCAGCAACTCATAGCCAGCCTCAAGTATAACGTAGACGTTTTCCATGAAATAAAAACATGTCAAAAGAATAAATAACACACTACATTAATACTACTGTTCAGCAGTTGGGGGAAAATCTGATACAGTCCTGTTCTTGAGAAATAAAACAGCTCAGGGGAAACACTATTTCTCTGAATCAAGTATGAGTATATAGTAGAGGTATTCACACTGACCAAATGCAAGCTGGCTCCTCTGGAGAGCTGTTAAGCACCAGAGCCTAATTCAGGTGTTCAGTGGCCCTTCAGAGGAGCTTCTCCCTTCCTTGAGCGCTTAGACCCCTAGCAGAAGACTAAAATGCAACAGTCAGTGTGCCAAGACCTTATTCCCTCACCTGTTGAGACAGATCAGATACGATCATCAACTTAGGAGTAAGTTCTTTACAATGAGGGTAGTGGAGCACTGGAACAGGTTGCCCAGGGAGGTGGTTGAGGCCCCTTCCCTGGAGATATTCAAGGTGAGGCTCGATGAGGCCCTGGGCAGCCTGGTCTAGTTGGGGGTGTCCCTGCTGACTGCAGGGGGTCGGACTAAATGACCTTTGAAGGTCCCTTCTGGCCCAGATGATTCTATGATTTGTTGATCTGATGGTGTATTGCACAAGTACGGAGCAGAAGCTCATGAGCTTGCCACCACGTACCCACAGACGGGTACCCTCATGGCCCAGTGGCTCGACACCACAGAGGACGACGACATCAGTGCCCAGCATAAATCACCCAGGGAAAATGCCTACCCAAACATGTTCAATTGAAGCCATAATGGCCTTGACTACTTTCCTTTTCACCCAAGGCTTGTGATCGGACTCCCACAAAATTATTACCATAGGTCTTCCGCCAGGAAAAACGTATTTATGGTCACAGCTGTATGCTGAGTATACAACCCACTGTAAAACCAGAAAAAATTCCTGCAGGCTTTAAATATTTAAACAACTGTTCCAAAAAAACTTTTTATACTGAACAGGTTTTACAAATATAATTTCAACATACAACTATTATTTTTTAAAATTTAATTAAGTCTTAGACAAGAAGCCTTTACTATGCTTGACCAAGGAAATACCAAACTTAGTAACGACACAGTTTCCAGTGAGAAATGCTCATACCACCAAGAAAAAAGTAATTGCTTTGTGTACTGATGTTTGGAAAACAGCTTTATAGATCGCTTGGCACCCTGGTAGAGCTGTAACAGGTCCCTTCCAACCTAAGCCTTTCTATGATTCTTCCTTCAAAAAAGATTTTTAAAATTATAGCAAAACTTCCAAACTTGCTTAGGTTGCTATCGCCTTTCTATCTCTGGAGAAACTCTACCTGTGCTGACAGTCTAGACACTGCCTGCCCCCTCCTAATTTTTCAAGATACAGTACTTCTCTGTCTTCAGATACTTGATAAAACTACATTTATGCTGTGAACAGCTCTTAGAGATACTGTGAGACGGAGATACAGCTATATTGCTGCCACAGGTAAACCCTCATTTTACGTCTGTCTCAAATACAAGTGTTGTGTACGCTGCATGAAGACAGAGTAGGGTCAGTTTTCATAGAAGACAACTTGAGACCAAAAAAAGCTCTGTTAGCTGCTGTTGTGTCTGCACAACAAACTGCTTTTCCCCCTGTAATTTACTTCACAATGAAAACTGCCATAAGTGACTCTAAAGCACAGCACTATTATTGCAATCTTTAGAAGCTGTACCTAGAGAAGGGCCATCAGCTCTTCATCAACAAACCTGTCTCAGTGCAGATTACATCCCTGTGGATTCTGTTACATTTCAAAACTAATTACTCACTTGCTTAGAAGTGTGAAAAAGCATTATCTGTGGAATCTGTACTTTTTCCTATTGAAGGGGACAGGGGAAAGCACCAGTTCTCTTGCTCTGTTCTCTTTCTTGCAGCATTGGCAAGGAGAGGAAGCAGAAATACTGCCAAAGCAGCCCAACAGTCTGCACTGATCTCAAAATACCATTGGAAGTAACACTCTGAAGCAGTTTTTACAATCCGAGCAGGACAGGGAGACATCATTAAAAAGATGTGAGTCTGAAGGCATCAAGAGGTAGAAGCTGAGCTGTCAGTGGAAGATCAGCAGGAAGAGGGACATGGTAAATAACACATTTCAAATCTTTCAAAGTGAATGCTGCCTGAAAGACTTTGATGGGTTCTCTCACTAAATACACGGCTCCCAATAGAGCAGCGTGGCAGAGCACACAGCTGTGCCAGGCAAACAGGGAGACTGGGTATTAGATTGCTCTTCCCTTGGAGACCATCCTATACTCCTCATATTCCTTTCTTGGCTCCTGAGCGTCAAGTAACTTTAGATTATGCTAAACACGGGAAGCAGCTTTTATACCCATATCTGATAGTACTAGACAGGATACCCATGGTAGGCAAAGACCTCTAAATAGTAAATAACTAGTTTCTCCCAGGAGTTTTCTCCCAACTTCACATACTTTTCCAATGGCAACCCAACATCGCCCCATGGAGCGGGTGAGCACACATCAGAGAGGGAACAGAGGAGCCTGAGACGCCTTTCATTTCCATGGCTGCCCAAACTGGAGCAGATCCAAGCCCTGGAGTGGGTCCAGGCCCTGGAGAGGAGAGAAGGGAACCCATCTTTCCTGCACTGGCCGTGGCAGGGAGGAAGCGGAAGGCATGCATCTGGAGCCCAGCAGGGACAGGCGCCAGACCCGAGGGAGGCAAAGGAGCGGACTGGGACAAGGGCCCAAAACAGGAGGGAGAGAGCAAAATGGGCAGGGAAGGGAGCCAGAGATCCTGAGGCAGTGCACTAAACAAGGCAGGAAAAGGGAAAAAGGCAACTGCATGTGAGAGAAAAACTGGATGAGGCTGGATCAGGCAAGATGTCTGGTCTCTGACAACGAGCCTGGAAGGGAGGAGAAACTGTAGGTGAAAGAGAGTAAGAAGCCAAGAACTGGAGACAAGCTCAAAAAGTCCAAAAGAACTACCAGGAAGGTAAAACAGATGAGTGAGAGGGAAAAGACACTCTTTGACAAAGAACTAAGTTTCTGTCCAGAGCTGGGACCTGAAGTCAACAGTCCTGTCCTCCATGTGCACAACACCAGAGGTGCCTTCCCCCCTCTCACGGTGCAGAGCCGCACAGAGGAGCATGACGATCTGCTGCCACCACCATGCCCATCTCTCACCCCAGTGCCAGAAACCCCCCAGTGAGGGTGTCAACTCCACAGTAAGAGAAAATTGCACAGCTTAGAGGAAGAGTTAAGAATCTGGAATGGTTTGCCTTAGAGCATGCCATCAAACCGCAAGCTACCCCTTCCTCTTCTTGCACACCACAACCTTCACCGATTTCCCTCCTTGGCCCTGCCAAAGACTGCTCTGCCTCATTCACCACACAAGAAGCACAGCCAGTTACAGGGAAGGCACCAGGGAGTTATTTTTTCCTCCCCATTCTATCATTAAGACTTATTAACTACCTGTACTCTGCAGTTAAGACAGAATTAAGAACTATATTTCTGCGCTTTCTGTATGGCAGGCTGATTTACTCTCTCAGGAAGTACTTACTCTAACTTCACGTTACCCTTGTGAG
This sequence comes from Nycticryphes semicollaris, assembly GCA_013400055.1. Classification (NCBI taxonomy): domain Eukaryota; kingdom Metazoa; phylum Chordata; class Aves; order Charadriiformes; family Rostratulidae; genus Nycticryphes; species Nycticryphes semicollaris. The sequence goes on from VXBJ01003729.1 coordinate 535,513, forward strand.
GGGAGAAGGCATCACATTATCTTTATTTCCTATATGGGGAATTAGACAGAAAACCCAGGTCCTCAAGACACGTAGATACTGGCTGCACTGGGTGTTTGGAATTTAAATCCATTTATTGATCCAGGTCAAGCAGACTGAAGTCCAAAGCAAACCCACTGACTCTCTATTCCCAAACTGAGATTCTTAGGGACAACTCACTCTTCAAGTACTTCACATCCTGCAGCTTTCTCTACCCATGACTACAGATCCTTTTATTACAGGCTGCACCCAGAAACATGAGGCTTTCTGAAAATTAACTCACAGGTATCAAGTTTTGTCAAGAGTTTAACTATTTCTGGGTGTTATTCTTCATTTCCAGCATCAGACGGGATCGTATTTTCGAAGGGTCACTAACGTGGCCTGGATCTGCAATCTGGGCTGCCTGCGCTCCTCCTTGGGAAGCGCACAACCAAACACAGATGGCAGTCATCTTTCATCCCTGGGGCCCTCGAGGAACTCCTTCAGTTTGGATTGGGAAACTGGAAATTACTGAATGTGAATATACTGCATGGCTGTTCCCATAGCTTTATAGTCTTTACAGCCAGGGAGCCCTGTATTCTGTGGAAATCCCAGTGTGCATCCTTCAAAAGGATGGCGTGGCTCACCTCCACTCCAAGAGTAACAGAGTTGTTCTTCAGAACAACAAAATGGAGCCATCCCCACCCTCCTGTGCCCCTGCCCCATACTGGCCAAAGAAGGTCCTTGCCTCTGTGGAAGGCTGAGAAGGCACGTTTCCCTCCTCTGTACTTGGGGGCTGCTTTTCTCCTGCTCTCCAGCTGCCAAAGGCAGGCACATAAATACTGCAGAATATCACACAGAGGAACAGGAAAGCATAGGCACCATGTGCAATTCAGCATGCAAGCAACAGAAAAGCCTTTCACAGCAAAACACTAAAAATTCAACTGTCAGGCTGTATCTGACCCTTCTACCCCTACATACACACACTCCTGGATACGGTTTAATCTCTTCTGAAGAGCAGTTCCTCCCTTAAGCTGTCCTAAACACACTTATACTGTCCAGCCAGATGAGAAGAATCACTATGCACAGTCCTACCTATCCTGTACCACCTTCTCCCTAAAGATACAAATTTTGTCCAATATGGTATATGGAAAAAGAAGCCATAACCCTCATCAGTTCAGAAACATGGGAAAATCTGAAAATATTCACAAACAGTAAATAAGCCAAGAAAGTAAAGGAAATAGCAATATTCTGCAGCCATTCACTAACATACTTGCACCCTGACATCACATCAGCCCTTCTCCATTTAGTCTCCGCCGAGAAAGGTTAGGGCACCCTGACCACAAAAGCAGCAGCAGGAAGAAAGAAAAGGCCTGGTACCAGTAGCAACACGTACAAATCAATAAACTTACCACAGCTTCTCCTGGGCACTCAAAGGCTTAGTCATGAAAAATGGATTGGCAGAACTGACACTTTGTACGCCAATCTGCTTAGAGACTACACGGGATTTTTTTTTTCCCCCGTTGCAATCCAACCCAGAACTCTTTCCCTTCGCTCCAAAATTTGTCATTAAGAGATACGAGTTGCTAAGTCTGCTGTGGGCCTATTTACTTACTTTCCAACATAACAGGCACACCGCAAACCTCAGGAGTCGGGTCACTGAATACGGACCCCTGCAACACAGTACCTCGCCTCTTAGCTTTTGGCCCATCGGTTCAACAGGAAGCAATGCAGGAAATCCAAGGCATCGGTGTGATTCCATTCCATGCACTTCCTATCTGGGGAGAGAGATCTAAAAAGCACCTAGAACTCCTGCTAACAGAAACAGTCAACACCTCTGTTAAAGGCAAGGATTGGGGGGGGGCACGGGGAGAAGGAATCCAACTACTCAACCCAAAGCTAAACACAGCTTAGCTGGGACATATCAGAAAATACCATATTAAATGCTAAGCAAGTGTTCCACCTACATTTTTCTGACGTACATGAACAAACACCATTGCAACTGGGAGGTAGTGGAGCCATGCCCAGGCAAGCTTTAAGCAAGCCAGCCAAGGTCATGCAGCTGTCCTGCTGTCTCAGTGAGGACACCAAGAAGGTGGTCACCCAGTTTGCCTCCCCTAGCTCCTTGCTGCTGCAGCCCAGATGCTGTTGTACACAAAGTGGTAGTTTAAAACTCATCCCACTAGTTACAACCATGATCCTTAACCTGCTTGCAACACAGAACCATAGAATGGTTTGGGTTGGAAGGGACCTTAAAGATCAGCGAGTTCCAACCCCCCTCGCCATGGGCAGGGACACCTCCCACTAGACCAGGTTGCTCAAAGCTCCATCCAGCCTGACCTTGAACACTCCCAGGGATGGGGCATCCACAACTTCTCTGGGTAACCTCTTCCTGTGTCTCACCACCCTCACAGTAAAGAATTTCTTCCTGGTATTTAATCTAAACTTCCCCTCTTTCAGTTTAAAACCGTTAACCCCTTGTCCTATTGCCACACTACCTGACAGAGTCCCTGTCCATCTCTCCTGTAGGCCTCCTTTAAGTACTGAAAGGCCACAATAAGACCTTCCCAGACCCTCCTCTTCTCCAGGCTGAACAAGCCCAGTTCTCTCAGCCTGTCTTCAGAGGAGAAATGCTCCATCCCTCTAATCATCTTACTGGCCCTCCTCTGGACCCGCTCCAACAGGTCCATGTCCTTCCTGTGTTGAGGACTCCAGAGCTGGAGGCAGTACTGCAGGTGGGATCTCACCAAAGGAGAGTAGAGGAGTAGAATCACCACCTTCAGATCACTAGGATGTCCCAAACATCCTAGTTGTGGGGCTGCAGGGGACAGAGTCAAGCAGCCAGCCTGACTTTGGAAGAGCAGCCTGCTTGAGGCAGCAGCGCAGGCAGCTAAAGGCACATCATCACATAAGGCTGTACATTCCCCCCCCCCCTGCTGAGCACAAGGCAATGTCAGAGGTTATCATTTTCAAAGGTATCCCCAGGATGGTGCCTTACACACCTTGGACTACTGCACTGGTTTGTAGCACCTTACAGCCTAGCAGAGCGACACACTCAAGCGTAAGCAGGAGGTAATAGCCTTGGCATACACCCAGGGAAGTCACTCCCCCCACGTACTGGATACTGTGATGAACTTTTCCTCTTTCAAACAAAACATCAAACGAATCTGCTTGACCTGTCAGTCAGTAAATCCATAACAACAAAAACATACAAACAAGAAAGGAAATTCCAATTAGTTAGAGAGCTGGGGGAGGGAGAGAAGGGAAGAAAATATTCTTTCCTGTATCTATTTTTAGTCTACATAAGGCTGTCTGAAACCATGGCAATGAACCTGCTATAAATCCCCTCACCAGCTCGATGCCTTGTTTCCTTATAGACAAGGATAAATGAGCAGGTACTATGAATTAAATGGCCTAAACCAGAAGTGAATCAACTAGCAGGCTACTGGAAATGCATTTTTCAGTTATGAAAAATACCGGTTAAGGATGTCAGGAGCAGCTGATCAGAGAGACCAACCACTCAACAATCTTATAGCTCGTAAGAAATCCTTTACAGCCCTAATAAACAGCACTGAAGTGGGATCAGCCTCCAGCCTGCATTTCTCCACCACCACCTGCTTCTGGGTGCTATTTTGACATCAACGGCTGCACCCTCAGTGCCCAGATTCATTCTTCAGGCTGGACCCCGTGATCCAGCTGTGGAGGTCCATGTTCCCCCCCATTTCATTGTTATCTTTCTTCCCACCCCATCAGAAAAGCTGTTTGCCACCTTACTCTCCAAGACAGTCTGGCACTGGGGTCCAGCCTTGAAGAAAGAGGTGACCTGGCAGCGCTGAGACAGCAGGTACCAGGCACCTCAAGGTTGCAATGTCTTACCCAATTGCTTTGGTAACCGTACCCAAAGTTTGCAAGGAATCTGTCAAGCCTTCCTGCACCAAGGAAGAGTTTCTGAAAAAGAGTGGTGGTCTTGCACTTACTGAAGTGTGAACATTATTGCATTAAATGAACAAACCTCAAAATGTCTGATCAAGTTTTCATACTCGCTTTACAGCTACACACAACGTAACTGCCATCACAGAAAAGATGCCAGGGTCCACAAATCCTTCCAGGCTGATGGGGAACACCTCTCAGTCCCCCCTCCCCCAGGACTCTAAGTAAAAATGTGGGTTTGTATTCTCATTGCTTTAGAAGGGGAAAATATCATCTTACATTATGACTTAAATATGGGGTTATATCCCATGCTGGAGATAGGAAGAATGAGAGCAACCACCTGGTAAAACCGTGGCTCAAAGATATTTGATTTACCTATATCTAATTTTACTAGTGCTTCTTGTTATCAAGAAGATAAGAGAAAGAATGAAAATAGCAGACTTTTTAATTATTATTTTGATTTTTTGTAAAATCCCTTAGCTTTGGAAAAAAACAACAAAACAAAGAAGTGGGAAAAAATACTTTAGTTCTTTTGCCTTTTGAGTGGGACTAATATCTAACCACAGCTGAAAATTTAGACATTTCAATGTAAGCATCAACAATTTTAAAGAAATATTTCAGAGCTAATAACTTCCATTAACACCTCTACGTCTGCTGCTGAAATAACTCATTTGATATTCTTACATGGTTAGAGGTATCAAATTCATCCTGGTTTTTAATCCTCTACCATGCACACTACATTGGCTGCCAGTCTGTGCTGCATTGGAGGACTGAAGCATCCTGCAAAGCTCAGCTCTGCTTGGTATGTGGGGGAGGAAGACAGAAAACATACCTATCTCAAGACAGTTAATTAGGTACCCAGCTCTTTAAAGATCAACATCCCCATTATATTTTGATTCTACATGCCACAAAGGTTTTTTTTACACTTGCTTGTGTGAGGAAGAAGCGGGGGGGGAACATCTGTAAGTCTATAAAACTGTTACTCAGCGATATTAAAGGGGAAAAAAAAAAAAAACCAACCACAAAACACATAAAGGCAGGAATGCTAAAAATATTAGAAGATGCAAGATTTCTTCTCCACACACACATACCACAGAGGACAGGCAGTCTTCTCCTGCTCAGCGCGGTTTACAGCTCACACACCACCCAGGCGGTATCAGCTTCCCGGCATTGCTAAGCAACACCACGCCACATTACCTCCATTGATTCAAGGGAGGGAAGTTGGTTCAGAAGCCATTGAAAAAGGGAGAAACTAGATAGAAACGGTTGTGCAAACCTCACACACGCAAGCCGGGACCCTGCACAGTCAGAGCAAAAGGCAATTAAGGAAAACTGTGGGGGACACACACACTCACACTGAAGGAGAATGAAAAATGCCCACACGGAGGAAGGCAGAAGAAGGGGGGAAATGAAGGAGGGAAGAGAGGAAGCAAACAGCACTGCTGTCTCACCTCAGGTATTCTGAGAACAGAACAATGAATTGCATCTCTCTTTCTGAGCAGTAAAAACCAGAAAAACAGCCATCACAGAGGTGGGAGCATAAGTCTGGTCCACACCAAAAATAGACCACGCAAACAATTGAGGATTTTTGTTACAAATATTGAAGATCAGTGGCAGGAATGAATACGAAACAATAAATTTGTAACTGATTCAAAATTAAGTCTTCTGAACAATATCTTCTCCTTTACTCTGATCCTAAACTCTATGAATATGTTATATGTTTGATTAGTTGCATTAAAACCTTGTTATGAATATAACCCAGAACAGTATACTTTAATATACTAAATAAATCCATTATCTATGCAAAAATTTGGAAAAGCTCATCCACGTAAATTTATTTTCATTGAAATTGAGATTTGTTTTGAGTGATAAGGACTGCAAACAGTTACATTCAACTATACCTTCCATGCAAAGAATACATCCAGTAAAAGCTAACAGATATATATGCCATGGTATCCAGGCTTGCTTAAGCCAACATAAACCAGGACTGAGGCAGAAAGAGGTGCTCCCCCATGGCCACGTATTCCTGCTTTCCAGCAGCTGCCTCCTTTCCAGCTCCCGTCTCCCACATGGGAAGCACTCAGGGCAGCAACATGGGAGAAGGAAGGTCTTCCCCATCTACTCATCAGGGCCAGGTGACAATGCAAACAAACGGGCCACCGCTCTCCTGAAACTCAGGACAATGCAGGCTGAGGATGCTGTCAGTTGTCCAACGTGCTGCCAATTTCAATTAAAAGGGCTCCAGGAAACTACAGGGTGGTAGCTGCAGTCTCACCCCTACACTGACAAAATTGCTAAATCTTGCCTGAGAAAATTGATAGAAATTTTAAGAAGGGATTAGCATGTAGGCAAATAAGCATGACATAGAAGCGCCATCATGGTATGGCTTCTTTTACAACAAACTTCCCCTAACATATATGAGTGTTGTATGTATGATATATATAGTGTGCTAGTATTTCTTACAAATGCTTGACAGTGTCTCTCACCAAAGGCTGTTAAAGAAATTGAACTGTCATGGGATAAGATGGAAGGTCCTTCTGTGAATTAACAACTGGTTAGATGAGAAGAAACAGCACAGGAATAAATAGCCAGTTTTCACAACAGCACTGGTTGTGCATTTGTTCTTCTCAATATACTCATTATTTATGTGGGAAACGGAGCAAGCAGCAAGATGATAAAGTTTACTGGTAAGCACCGAACTAGGAGAACTAACGGTGAAGAGCTGCAGATAGATTTGTCAGGTATTTACTCACACACAACACAAAGCAATAGTCAATAGAGTGAATGGCAACCCTGGAGCCACCACAATTTAATTAACATGAGGAACCACTTGCTTGCAGATGGCAAAGCTCAGTGCCGGTCGGGAGAGCACAGGGAATAGTTGGGAGTGAGCAGGTCAGGGATACCCAACACAACAGGGAACACCACTGTACCACTGCAAATCCTTGGTGCAGCCAAGGGCTGTCACTCCAAGCAACCCTCAGAGAAGGACACATCGAGAAAAGGTTCAAAGAAGGGGGACAACAACGGGAAGCCTGGAGGAGCTTTAACTTAAAGAGAACTAAAGCAACAAGCGTTCTTAGATTTGAAGGGGAGATGGGTAAGATGACAGGCATAAAACCATGAATGGTATTACAGATAAGGCAAATAGGAAACCATGTCTTGGAAGTAAATGATTTAGGTGGTATAAAATGAAGTTCATCAGGCAGCTTGTTTAAAAACAAGAGGAAAAGGAGGTACTTTTTCCATACTACAATTAACTGCAGAGCCATTTGTCACAGGATGTTGTGAAGGCTAAAATTTAAAACAGATTAATGCATGGTTAGATGTATTCATAAAAGCAAGTCTGTCAAGGACTGTTAAACAAAGGTGCCGATGTGACTTTCTTGCTCGAAGTCCTTGAACTGCAGCCTACCAAAAGCTGGGAGGGATCACTGGCTTCACTAGCACTTTTTTTTTTCCCCTGAGTATTACTACTGGCCACAATTAGAGGTAGGATGCTGGGCTAAACCAGATCTCTAGCTGGAAATATTGGGGCTGAAGCACGTTACACACCCAGGAATCCTGAGCAAAATGCACAGTACTGGGAAGCCCCATCTTTTCGTGTCCATCCTCTTCCACTCTCTTTTTGAGAGTTCCCCCTAGGCTGTGAGGGAATATCCAAAAGCAGAACCTGCTTAAGCCACAAGACAGAGAAAGATTTGCTTCCTATTGAAAAGCTACACTTGATTAAGCACATTCTTGTTACATGAACACAGCTGCACTACATGTTGCTAGACTGGGTTACCTGAGGCCAACCTGTAATTTTGCCTCCATGAAACTATTAGATTTACCTACTTCTGTTGTGTCCTGATACTAAAACCTCATTAGAGCTGAGTTATACAAGAAGCCACCCCACTTTAGCTGGCTGAGCTCAATTACGATGCTGTGCTAGTGAGTATGAAAGTCATTTGAAGTTATACAGTTTCTGAAAGGCAGTAGCAGAAGGAGATGAGGAAGATGGAGGAGGAAGAAGAAAGAGGCCACTCTACTTCTGCAGAGATTCAGAAGCTGATTGTCAAGGGAAGGCATTACAAGCAGCATTAAAGCTTGTTCTGCCTTCGTATCCCCTACCACACGCACAGCTCTCCTCCCAGGAACCTCCTAAAATGGCTGGCAAGCAAACTACGAATCTGGAAGATGACAAGAAAACAGCCTCTTGGTGAGATTAATGAGGCACTAGCAGATTTATGCAGCTGCTCATAAGTGAGGTACCTGCCCACTTGCACAGCCTTACCACCATGTTCTAAATACAACTGTATTTTGTGCCCTGCAGCTAACCTGTTGGATTGCTCACCTGTTGTTAAAAACACGCTCCAAGCGCCTTAAAGAAAATATATACACTTTGGTTCCCTTTCAGAAATACTAAGTGAACTTCCAGCGAGAAGTGAATTTGCGTGTCTCAGTATCACCCAGTTTTTAGCTCAAGTGCCTGGAAAATATTTAGAGCTTAGGTATGTTATTTCTCTTGGGAGAAACTGATAGAGCTAAAACCCAGAGAAAAATCTTTCCCCTGGGAAGCAGGAATCGGTCACGCAGAAAATTCTGACTTGAATTCTCTTCCCAGATAACAGCCTGCCCAACAAGATCTCTCTTGCCTCATGCACTCACTCTCTCCCTTGCTTCCACACACCACTCCTTACCCTTTATTATCTTCTGTGCACAGGCACATGCAGCTTCACTGAAAAAAACCCAAAAACCAACTAATAAACCAATCTGTTCTAACACTGTATTACTGTGAGGGTAACGAGACATTGGCACAGGTTGCCCAAAGAAGCTGTGGATGCACCAGCCCCGTAAGTGTTCAAGCCCAGGCTGGATGGGGCTTTGAGCAACCTACTCCAGTGGGAAGTATCTCTGCCCATGGCAGCAGGGTTGGAACTCAACGATCTTTAAGGTCCTTTCCAACTCTAACCATTCTATGACTCTATTTCAGCTGCCCTGTAACTTCTACCTTGGGTGGTAGCTTCCCCGTTCTGCACAAATCCCTCAAAGCCACAGAGGCTGGAGGAGATCACCTTCATCCACTGTCTAAGCTCTCAGCTGTACAGTGCTGGCCACACAAACCTCCACATAAAGCCACAATTGGTTCCTACTGGCTCCTATGATAGACTTGCAACAGAACAGCTGCCCACATTTTCCTTCCTGCGCTGAAGATAACACCACCAACAGCTCTTAGCATGATATGAAATACATCTGAGCAGCTTGTTAAACAACAAAGCTCAGTCACTGACGTGCCTTATGCTGTTGTGTGAAGAGGTCAACTCTTCCTTGAGATCTCAGCACCACTCGTCAGATGGCAGTAAGTCTGTTAGTGCTTATTTTATCACGTTCTTGGGCTCACTTGTCTCAGCTCAGTGATTATCCCACCAATTTCAATCCTGGCACTGAGATGACCTGTCTCTACTTCTCCACTGTGACTTCAAAACAGCGACACATATCTCAAAGGGCAGAACATCATCTTCACATAAACTAAGGTAAGAGGTAGCTGCCCTACCTCTTGAGATAACACTGTGCTCCCACAACACCCTACCTTACCTATAATTTCAGCAAAAACATAGAAGCATTTGGACTAAACTCCAGTCTAGTTCTCGGTAGGTCATTTCTCTTTGCATGCCCCTCAGCTCCACTAATTCTGAGACCATTTCTTAAATAAAAGCACCACTTCTTTGTTTTCGAATAGACAGAAAGAGACATGTCTCCATGAACATTTCACTGGTACTACTCTGCAATTTACCAGTGCTAAGTATAGATTAGAATATATATGATTCCAGAGCAACCAATAGCAGGTAATTTATTATTCTGGGGCCCCTTTTAGCCAACCAGTCCAACTGGACAGATATTGGCCATTAGAAGTCCTGACCTGCACTTTCCTATAAACACCCAGAATGATGCTAATTCACTCAAGCGATCCATCTCCAGGCACTTTTATGGCATGGGCAACAGGTTTAGGCAAATGAGACCTCATTAATATAATCAACTGCTTAGTCCAAAGAGAAGATATTTGAAAACTATCTTAAAAAAGGAAGAGGCAGCCATTTTTACCCCCTCTCAAGCCAGAGATAAGTATTACCTCATTCCATGCTCTTCTGCTTTCAATACTAACTCTTCCCATTTTGTACTAAACATGCAGTCAAAAAAAAACACCCAAAAAAAACCCCCAGCCTTAACAACTTCCTCTGTATTACAGACCCTTTGAAGTTAATGTTAAGATATATTTGTCCATCCTGGGTTTTTTCAGCCCCTGAGATTCCTCTCACATTTCCAATTTCAGCAGCTTATGATCCTGGTATTTTTCAAACAAACCCTATGAAGGAATGGAAACAAGGCTGCTCCAAGCTTCACAGCTTTCTGCAAGACCTCCTCACCAGCAGGAAACTTTGCCATAATAGTTCACACTTTGCCTAATATCAGACCTATTCTTGACAGGTTGGTTTTTAATGTACCATTGCCTGGAAGGGGTATTTTGGGAATACTGCACTTCCTGCCCCCATCTGTTTCTACATACAGCCTCTAGACTTTGCTCTTCTAAACCAATAGGTGTTCCAGACATCTGATCTACGAGGTGTTCCTGCAATCACCAAGCGTCTTCTGTATTGAGGTTCGATTTGCCAGCCAAACCGCTGTAGCAAAGAAGGCTTTCCAGGGAAACTTGCTAAACCCTTCTGGTAACAGAAATACAATATTCGCTGTCATAAGATGTGATTCTTAATATGCTTCTTTGCGTTTTTGGGGAATCATTCAGAGTCAAGGAGTCACGACAACGAAGGCAACCAGCAGCAGAGCTCTAACTGCTCAGCACAAGCCTCTCCGTTCAGTCTCACAAGACCATTGTTAAAGAAAAAAAGAAAAATCTTTCTGAGACTATTGTCTCACCTAAACAAAAGGGTATTTAGCTGCTCCCTCATTTAACTTAAACTGAAAACTATCGTTATTCCAGTTGTCTTTGGCAGGGTCTGTGACTACTCATAAATCAAAGATGAATATTTTGGGAACCACCCACCAGCATGACTATGCCTTCCAGATCCAACTTCAGAAAGAGGAAATGTTTAAGTTTTGATACTGTTAAAGGCGGTCAGCAGAGATACCTATGCAAAGCAGCCAATTTCTGGTATTAAGTAGTATTCAAGTAGTACCCAAGCAAAAAACTACACAAGTTTCAATAGCCTAAAGTTAAGGCTTGGACATAACCACAAGGGGAGCAGTTGGGGGAAGGGAAGAGAAGAAGGGCATGAAAAAACACTGCAAAGGTCCATCGCATCACCAAGAACGATTCTTTATCTGCCAACTTCACCAACACCTGAAGGTCCGTGGACTACAAACAAAAATGGAGCCTGAAGGCTGGACTGAGCTCCTAACCACTCTTGAAAATGAAAAGTTCAAGTAGAGCTTTCTTCAATTTCTTCAAGTATCTATGAGCTGAGTGATTTTGAGTTTGTTTTCACCTTTGTCTCTGCTGAAGAAGACTCTCTAACCTTACAGGGTAACGTAACTCTAGACTCCAGGCATCCCTTTGATCAGAAGTCTCCCTAGTCTCTGCAAAGGAAAATAGAGTTCAGTAGCATGAAGGGATCTGCTGTTGCTTATGTAAATGACATTTTGCTATAACAAGTTTTTAAATAAACTGTCTGCTCCCTTCCTCAAAAAGTTGAGGTTATTACAGCAAGAAGACAAGTAGAAAATAAACATGCCCACAACAGTATACAGTTTCCAGGAACTGTGCCTGGGAAGATCTGCTTATAGGTTATTTCATTCTCCCCCCAACATGTGAAATGGCAGGAAATTCAAGTTCACATGCGTAGGGGACAGAAATCTCATCAGAGTATGCTACCAGCCACACACAAAGTAGTCTGCAGGGGAAAATGAGGTGAAAATCTCTCAAACACTGATGAGCACATTGAAAGGACGTCTGAGGCTCATACATCTCATAATCATAGAATCATCTAGGTTGGAAAGGACCTTAAGATCATCTAGTCCAACCATCAACACAGTAGATTTGTTTCTTTATACCGAGATGCCAATTTTACTGCATTTGGAAGGAACTAAACTTAAACCACTAAGATGTCTTAAAAGTCACCCTAAAAATGCACCAGAAAATCAAAACCAAAAAACTTTACCACAAACAAAATTGATATTTAAAGTTGAGTGTTTTATTACACAACGGAAAGTGAAAGATTTGGCAACCATAATTAATTTTTCAATTCTCTAATAGTCAAACTTACTAAAATATCAAGAAATTCTGTTAGGTATCTAAAAAGCACAAAGCCTGTGAGATACCTAATTTGCATGATGCCTTCCGTTAGATACCTGGAGTTCTTTGTCTGCTTCAAACTTTAATCCACATAATCCTAATTTTCTCCCATCTGATTATTTTGTTCATAGATTAAAAGGGACAAAGGAAGAAGAAATAGCTTTCCTACTTCATGAGCAGCCAGATGAGTTCTCTGTCCTCAGTTTGTTCAAAAAGAAAATATTCTGCCTGCTGCCGGGTAGCTACATCAAAAGCAAATACATAATGCAAAAGCTTTTCTGCTTCTCAAAAAATGAGAAGCACTGAAACTTGGGAAAATGTAAAAAGCAGAACTTTATCTAGTATAAAGACACTAGAGATCTAAAAAATTAAAGGGGAGCACCCCTTCAGTTGCCTTATATATTTAAAATTACTGTATACGATATCTACAATAAATGACAAGAGGTGCATCATTTGACCTACTTAATTTGAGAATTAACCAAGTGTTTTATTTAAGTGAAACTCACAAGTACAGGCAATATCGTCATAAAAGTAGGTATCATGGTTCAAATTTAATTTGCCAAGAAGGTTTTTTAGGAAAATATTTACTTTTTGCTTTTATCCATCCTGGCGTCAACCTGCTTACCATCCACAGCTTTGCTGCTTCAAATACTCAGTATTAAACATTGCAACCATCTCACACTACAGATTTTAAGTTAACGTTTCCAAGTTGTTGCTTCCACACTGAAACGTTTTTCCTCAAAATCCTGATGAAACACCAGTAGATCGCTGCCAGTATTCAAGTTTACCTAAAAAGGGGCCCAGAATCCCTTTCCCCTCTCAAGAAGTGCCACCTGGAATATTTCTGCCCCTCAAAAAAAGTGATGTTTCTGCAGACATCAAGAGATGGCTGTACAGAGGCAACTTACGTCCACTTTTAAGGTACTTATAAAACGGTACCAGAGAGGAGCTAATGACTGTGGTACCAACCGCCAGTTTCAACTGACCACCAGTGAGGGTAACTCTTCAGGAGAGGTATGAACAATCCCTGGAAGGTGTGCAAGCAGCCCAGTTACACATAGCAACTCATATGTAGAATAAAAGGTCCATGCCAGACAGGATCTGGAGTCCTAACTATGCTAAAATTAAAGACAATTGAGTCTATTTTCTAAGCCTTGCAATAATTTTGATAAGCTCTACTTTCTGCTACAGATTACAGAAATAGATCTCATTTTGCTCAGTAACTGTACCACAATACTGAAAAGCTACCAACACACTTCATCTTTGCAGTAAGGGTCTACAGGGAATAAATAAATAAATAAATAGGAAAAGACCATGTGCAGCACTGGTGTCTAGCAGGCCCTAATTCTCCCCTTCTCCCAGTAAGATTTTCCCAGATCACCTCCGGCATGCTTGGGGAAACCACACTATTCTCAGCCCGTACAACACAGCAAGGTCAGCAGGAGCAGCCCATGGACAGCAGACAAACTGTTCCTACCCTCCAGTTATCAGCTGTGTCCAAGGCCAAACCTTGCAGTTCCATCATTCCCCTTATCTCCCGGGTTTGCTCTGAAGGATCCTGGGTTTCATCCCCATTTACCAAACCAACACAGTTTTTTCCTGTATCGTTGCCTCAGAGAGTTCAGCCTCTAAGTAAATTACGCTTCTCTGATCACCAAGACAAGTTTAAATAAAACTGCTAGAAGAACCACCGAGGTTGCACTAAACAAATCAGGCACAGTGCCATGAACCTGACACTTTGACTCTTCTTGCATACTTCAGACAAAGTATGAGTCTTGCAATTTCTAGGACTAGTTAGTAGTCAGGGAATGGTAACTGCATGTACATATCGGGAGGCTTATGGCTTGGCTTTCATCTGTCTGAAACGCTTAAGATGGGGAAATGGATCAACAGCAGCTACCCATTAAATTGTCAGATCCTCCAAGTTAAAGAAAAAAAAATGGCATTTTTTTTTAATGGAAGGCAATGTAATGAAAAAAAAAAAAAAAGTATGATTATTCAATCCCTTTTGAATTCTTTTCTGCCCAGTTAGTAAAATCTAAGCATGAAGAACCAACAGAAGAGCCAAATGCAGTATTGCTTTAAGGGAAATAAAGAGTATGTTACCAGAGCCTGCAGCTTGCAAAGTGACTCTGACTTTTTGCGTGTTCTGCAAAAATAAGATATCCTTTGGGCAGCTCTCATAATGGATTCATCCAGTGAGGAGCCTTCAAAGTCGCATTCATCTAATAAAAAAATAATTAGTGGCTGTCTCACTCAGTAAGGAGTATGTACTGCCAGGCAGCAGAGAACCTGTTAACGGATGTAAAGTGTAGTGGCACCTTACTGAATTCCTGTAGTAAAGTCAGGCTTGCTTGAAGGGTCTTAGAAAGATCAGAAGTATATAAATGAAGTCCTTGTTAAAGACAATTTTTAAAAACAAGAGTGACACTTTAAAGCTTTCGTAGTCTAACACGCTTCTAACATCTTACACAACAGAATCCACTCTCCACTAACATTTTTCATATTTCACTCCCCTTTTTTGTCTCTAGCATACCAAAGAAACTCCAAGATATACTTCTGCTATCATACTTCAGCTGAAAAAGCAGACCTACTAACCAAAACAGGTCATCACACCTACTAACACAGATAAAATGACTAAGTATATGGTAACAAAAGGGAACTTGGGAGTTTATTAATCACAAACTGCTTTAGCTCAGCATAAAAACAAGTAACTCCACCTCAAGAAAACAAACATATAGAATATTTTACATGACACAGAAGATAGCAGTTAGAGAAGAATTATTAAAATTCAAAAGTAGAGGGTCTGACAGATCTACTGGTCCAGTAACAAGGTTACAGGTGACCTTTCTGGAAAGCCACTTGCCACAAAGACAAACCTCTGCACAGCAAGTCCTCCTGAGGGGCTCCTTCCATCCCGCAGGTAACTCTCTGTAAAAGGTTTTGCAGGGTACCAGGGAGACTGGCAGAGCAGAGCAGCAGGGGAACGAACTGTCCGCAGTGTAATAAAGTATAGGGGGCATGGAAGGGATGTGGTCTGCAAGTTGAGGGGGAAGTTTAAAGATTTGGGAAGAATTAGAGCAGTTTTTACACAGGCCACTTTACCAGCAGGAAAAAGCCCCAACAGTGATATCACAAACTATGAAGTAGATTTTCATGTTCTTTTCCTTTTAATGGAAACAGTGATATTTAAGACATCTGAAAGAAGCCTGAACAAAAACATCAGTCCTTATAGGGAGCACCCTTGAATCAGATCATGGATACGTAAAAGACAATTTAGGACCATTGCCAAGATTCCCACAAACACTGCCTGAAGCCTGTAGTTACCTAAAACGTGTCCTTCAGTCAATCACTGAACACACAGCTCTGCAGGCAAAGAAAACAGGAACTTCATCCTACAAATCACTGAACAAAAATTGAAGCAGTTAATATCAAGGGTAATTATCAGTCAGAGTATATGGTCCTGCCCATTACAGAGTAAAAGATAAGGATTTACTGTTCAAGGTGTTTAATCTGTTCAATGACAGCAAAAAATCCAAAACCACTGACTTATAAAGCTGATGGGAGAAAAGAAGAAAAAATTAGATTGATTTCTCTCAGTGGAAAAATGACTGAAATAAATAAATAAATTGGGGACATTAATAGATAATAGTTGGTAACTGTCTCACAATCAGTGTATTTTTAGTAAAGTTTTTCTTTCTCAATAATATGGTACAGAACAAAGTATATGTAGAACATACATGACAAAATCATTTTAAATTTGAATCTTGTGATGATCACAAAGAAAATCTTTAGCTGACTGTATTTTGCCACAGGGGAGAAGGGAAAAAAGCCTCTAATAAATCCATCAAGATAACTCCAATACCGAGCTCGCCATTTGCAGTCTTTCTAAATCATACCAATCATATACAAGATCTGTTGCAGCATTTAAAGGCTTCATGCCAAAAAACTTTTAGTTTTATTGGGCCATCAAAAGCTCAGATGAGCCCCCAAAGATTTGCATTCCTTCCTTGCTGCTGAGAAAGCTGTAGAACTAATGGAAAAAGAATATTACTCAAAACTTACATACTTACACACATTTAGCTGTAAATGAACAGCTAAATTCCAGGACTCTATACCAGCAACAGCTTACTGGAACTTTACAAAACACAAACAGTGCCCTTCCATCACGTTTACCTTACCAATGGAAGAGAAAAATACAAATATAACGGGTAAGTACTACAGAGTGTTGTCACAGATAGTACCTGCATTTTGGAAAAAAAAAAAAAAAAAGCCTTGAGAAATAGAAATATGCTTAGAAGTCAAGAAGGAAAACCAAGTTAAGTATTGTACAAATAATCAATATAGCCAGGTTTGGACAACACCAAACAATTCTTACTACCTGAAAATCTTATAAAAGTAGCATCAGTAGCATTCCACCTTCATTAAAAGAATGATTCAGATTTCAGAGTCTTTGCCCTTTATTTCAAGAAGAAAAGCCATGTATTCATTAATTTCTAGTGATCAAACATATTTCTCAAATCTCAGCCTTGCAACAGCAACAGTATTGTTGGGTTAGTTTTAAGGACAGTTTGAGAGAAAAAATAAAGACAAGAGCAATAGAAGGTTCTTCCCAGGACTGCCAACAGCAGAAATAGAATCACAGCACCTCACTTCACATCATGTTTATCTTTCACCCTGAAAGAAATTCAGCCTTATTAGTGAACCAGAATAAAAAAAAAAACCAAACCAAAAAGCAAAACCTCCATGCATACTGCTAAAACACAGAGTATATGCATATGAGGATTTCAAGGAGAGGAAACAAAGGGTGGACAAAAGAAACAGGCACAAAGAAATAGGTTACTGTTCCACTCTAAAATGAACTAATTGTGTATTGGGTAGGGATAATCCCCTGCAACAAGTTCAAAGGTCAAGACATTTGTTTTTCAACTTTCCCCAACAAATTTTATTCCCTGAAGAAAACAGCCTGGAGCTGCCCCCATGGCATGCACACTCTCAGACTCAGGGGTTAAGGACTCTAGCTCTGCACAGCGTAATGTTGCATCAGGCATCACCAACACAGCCCTCAGCACACTTAAACAAGTACAAACAACAAGCAACGAGCCAAGAGCTCCTAAGAGGCTATTCTGTCTATTCAAAAATACCAAGAAGATGGTATTAGCACAATTATATTCACTGTGTTAGCATTCAAAGGGATCGTTTCACCTTTGTTGCTGCGTGATTTAATTTAAAAGCAGAGCTCCTTGCTCTCTGTGCTTTAAGAGCATCGGTGGGGGACAAGACTGTCCAAGTGAAAGCACCCTGGCAAGGCAAGAGCGAGCCCCTGTGTCCCCGTGCTCAGTTACAGAGGGACCACTCCAACTGCTGCACAAGCTATTGAGAAAAAAAAATAGCAACATATATTTCTTTCCCACATGCAGAACTATATATACATAAGGTAGAGTCCTCGAAACAAGCACTGGGATTGTTGGTATTCCTCCCTGCAGTCCCCCCACAGCATGAGGAATTTGATTAAACTTCCTCAACAGGAGAGCACTACATAAACACCATAAATTAAACAAAACTACGCTGATGATCTAATTGCAATTACTTCCAATTGATTTGAGTCTTTATTGTCCCTTCAAGTCTTAAACCTCATAGATTAAAAAAAAAAAAAGGATCAGGCCCTACTGGAGAAATACCAAAGAAGGAGTTACGAAACCTTCCTTAAACACATTCAAACCAGAGCAGCTTGTCCTCCTGAGGAGATTCCGATTTAGCCTAGAAGACTAATGAAAAAAACCCAGTCTATTCCAGGATTTGTCATAAACAGGCAAGTTAATGCTTAGAATAAATTCAATCATTGCTTAATAGACACACATACAAAGTATAAATTGCTGCGAGGATTTTATTTCACTAAAGCCAGACGCTGCCAAAAGACTTTAGGAAACTTTTACCCAGCTGATACGGTACAATCCAGCTCTCAGGCATTTCAGCCTCTTCCAAGTTGAGCCAAACTGTCACTTGATTGCAACAGGAAACACACGCACACCAGCGTAGCAGGGTTGCTTACTGCTATTCAGATATTCTACAGGGAAACAAAAGCAGATATTCTTATTCCACTCCCGGGAACTCCTCTGCAGAAAAACCCTGGAGTTACTTCCAGATTTTCAAACTTATGTATCATCAACTTGGTTCTATAATTAATATTCAGACATTAATTTCATTAGGCTCAGTCTACTTGGAAGGGCCAAACCCATTATTCTGATTAATTTTCTCTTCCATGTCTCCAAATCACATTTTCCTTGCCAAGCTGGAACCATTCTCAGATCACCATTCTCTCAAATTCATTCTGCTCCAAGGTTAGCCCAGAACTGCAGCAGACACAAGGCTTTAAAGCTTCTAGAAGCATTTTACGTTTCCACAGCTACTATTTTGCCTTCACAGCACACACCCAAGCTCCAGTTCCAGTTTTAGGGTGCTTTTAAGTGGCAAGAACTTTCTTCAGGTTGGAGGGAGGGGGCATTTTGTTTTGATGAAAGCAGGCAGAAAAGTAGAGCACACACTCTTCCTTCGGATTTTTTCTACTGAATTATGTTTATACTGAAATGAAAACTCTTCAAGCTTTCTTGAGGGACAGACCTCAACTAATCCTGCAGCTATAAATATCCTTAGGGCACACTCATTTTTCAGAGAATTCGAATCCAGAGATGAAAGGGTATACCTAGCTCTCTCTACTATTTTCTTTACATGACACTGGAAGGAAAAACGTACTTCTGTTACTTACATTCACCTACTGTGGCAACACACCAGAACAGTTCACCATCTCTACATCTAATTACTTCAGCTTTAGTTAGCTTGTTCTTCGTCTGTGCATTAGCTGCTTTCAGCACATCACCTATTTTCCGCTAAATATTTTAATTAATAACACAAAATATGCATTTTCAAACATTATGCTCACTTTTAAGGAAAGGAAATTTAAAGGAAAATTTGTTACTTTTATCTACTACCTCAAGAAATGTTACCAGCAGATCTAAGGGAGTCAAAGCAATCCTAGCAAATACTGGTTTAAGAATAATACTGGGTTTAGTTTTAATGCTCTTCACATACATGTCTGAATTGTCTTCAATATATTTACTGTGGGAATTGTTTGTTGTTTTGTTTGGTTGGTTTTTTAAGTCAGATGAAAATGAAAAGTCTACAACTTGGTTCCAGGAGAAGAGAACGCTTCTGAGCTCTATCTTCTCATCACACGTACAAACACATACATACACACTACTCCATCACAATGGTGATTTTTTGGTCATACACTTGTAACATGCCATTATTAGTCCCCAGCTCTCCTCCATCATGTACTTTCTCTTTATTCAGGGGGACAGAAATGGCTTTCCCTGTGCTGTGTTTTCTCAAGCAGAGAGCTACCATCAAGTGTCATTTGCTCGTCCACTGCTTCCAACGATCCTTGAAGCGTTACTACAACTAGAGACTGCTCCAATGATTTCTCTGGTGCCCGAGCATGCAGTCACTGCACACAAAATTACAGGAGAAATGCTCAGGTTCAAGGTATTGCCTGATTGATAATTCCTTAGTTCAGAATCTGAAAGAGTCCTTGGTTTACACTTAAAAAGCTGGACAACCGGAGATAAACTTCATAAAGATATCCTGCTCTTGCACCATCGCTTTGGTACTTCACTGGATAAAAGCCCCCCACTTCATGGCCATGGCAAGCCTTTCTGAGTAACTGTGGCAAATTGCAGTTGGTGTCAACGTGGCCAAGATTTTTGATAAAGATCTCACTTTCTAGACAGGTTTCATTAGCACTAGGCTTATCTCCTCCCCGCTAAGAGCTGCTCTGTAAACCTCCTCATGCCTGGTGGCCAACACAGCTAACAAATATGAGTTTCCACCCTCAGCCACTGCACAAGGAAAAGCCAGGTGCTGCACGGCTCGCTCCACCACACACCTCCAATCCTGCCAGCCTTCCTGACCCCCTCTCAACACTGGTCCTATTTGCTCACTGCTAATTAGACAGCGCAAGGCTGCCGTCGCTCCAAGTGGTACCTGTGTGACTGCCCAGCCAACACACGTGCCGACCGGGCAGCTGACAGGCAACACAGGCGACCTCCATCAACAGCTTGCAGTGATTTGTGTCTCTCCTCCATCTAGCACTTTGGCTTTTTTTTTTTTTTAAATTAAGCTTCATTGTATGTCTAATACGGTTGAAGTGGCCCAACAGCTTACAGACGTAATGAAAGCGAACAGTCAGAAACAAAGAGGAAGCATTAATTGCAAATAATATGGGGAAAAAAAAAAAAAAAGAGATGGAAAAACCTACCCCATAAAACTACCAACAGCAACTTCTCTCCTACACATCTATTTAGAAATTCTTCTCTTACAAGTTCACTTCCAACTCACACGTTTTAGG
This sequence comes from Nycticryphes semicollaris, assembly GCA_013400055.1. Lineage (NCBI taxonomy): Eukaryota > Metazoa > Chordata > Aves > Charadriiformes > Rostratulidae > Nycticryphes > Nycticryphes semicollaris. The sequence goes on from VXBJ01003729.1 coordinate 556,134, forward strand.
CAAACAGACCTTATATCCTTGGAATTGCACCGTTTGTGACTTATCTCAAAATTCAAATATTATTAGTAAATGCAGACCTGTGAGCAGTGCTTAATTATAATGCCTTTTACAACCTTTTTTATATTCAAACAGCAGAGTCACTTGCCCTTCTCTCCACCGGAATACTATCACACCATCTGCTTTGTCTTTGTTTTATTTATTTATTTGCTATTGAGGCACTTTGAGGATATTTTCTGCTAGCTTCAGGTACAATATCTGTCGACTGCACATTCTAAGTATCTTCTCTTTTTTGTTTGTTCTGTATTTCTTTTCAGGGTTTCTAGTATTTTATTTTTCATAGTACTTAAAATTATGCTCAACATTGCAAAGGACACAGAGGGGGAAAAAATAACGCAATGCACCAAAACATTAAACAATTTTAATTTTCCATAGTACACCAGTTAATTCAGCCAAGCTGTAAAGAAAAAAAGCTAACGAACAACAGAGGTTACAATGGCACAACCACACGGGTGATTCTTCCTACATGCACATACTGATGCCTCTGTTTAAAAAGCAACCAAAAAAAATGTTAGAGATACACATTAATAGTTCCAGGTCTTACAAATATAATGTTAACTGCAGATTTTTCAGGAGGAATTTCCACAAAGATAAGATAGGAGCTGAGGTCTTCAAATGAACCCACTGAAAATGACCTCTAAGGAGTCTAATCTTACACACAAAAAGTTTACCTTCTATAATGTACTGAAACTACTTAGTACATAAAGTTGTACAAAATCCTAATTCTTCAAAAGGTACACCAACTGATTCCCGCCTTCCTCATTCTCCCTTTTATATTTTTCATATTGTTAAGGGCCTGAATCCTAACCACTCCCTGGAAAAAAGGGAACTCCTGGGAAAAAACACATCTTCTGAAGATTCTTCCTTTCACAAGAGCTTTATCTTCCTTTGTAGCCTTGATGTTTGAGAAAATAACCTCAGGCAGGGCAAATTAAGCAAATAATACTTTCCATTAATCTGAAAAAGACTATTTTATACTACTATAATACACCACAGCAAGAGCTGGCCAGAGCCTTCTCAGTTGTAATCACTGTTATTGCAATCATAACACTGGAGAGAATTAGCAAAATAAAGACAAATTAAATTCATTCCACTTTGATGGCAAGCCATAAGCAGTAGCAAACTCCAGGATAATTTGAGAAATGAGAGAGAGATGAATGGAAGAACAGAAAAAAAAATCCTCAACCCCCAAAATACACCTCATTTTCCCTTCCCATAATTGTAGGAAGACCAGCATGGCCAGGGAAATGATCCAACTCTGTTTGAAACCTGCTGTGTTCCCAGAGCCTCCAAGTGATGAAAATGATGGGAAGCCCAGGTCCAACCAAAGAGTGGTATCACTGCATCCTTCCTTTTCCTCTTAAAGTAAGTTTATTTTTAAGATTTATTTTCACTTATTTACTAACACAAGGAAAAACACCTCCTCTAGAAGTAACATGAAACCCTGCTCAGCATCCCTGCCTCTCCTGATACAAGACTGTTTTAAACCCACCTTGTAACAGCAAAAGGCAACCACCAAAGACACACTTGCCATTTCATATAATTGAATAGTAACCTTCCCCTCCCCTGAACTTTCAGGCCAAAATCAATGCCATACAAACCTGCTGAACAGGAAGCCTAATTATTCTAACATGAGCAACCAAAGCGATAGGGAGTTTCACAGTAAAACTGATAAGGAGAGACACAAAAGACTAATGAGCAGCCCGCCAGTGCTCCACTGCTGGGCCAGCAAAGGTCCCTGCGGAACACCTTTTGGTGTTGTTCAGTGCAGAGACGGAGGCTGGGACATGTCCAAAAATAACATTCAGAGATGGAAGAAATGAACACTTCAGGTCTGCAGCTCAACTGCCTCATCCAGGCACAGAGTAAAAGAAAAAAAATAAATGTTTGAGAATATGTAATCAACAGAAAAATGCAGGATGTGGAGCAGAAAGAGCCAATTAAATGTACACAGGTTACTGAGCAGCCAGACCCTTTGTGCTGCGTTCCCTAGTTGAATAAATTGACAAATGTCATCTTGACCTGTGCCTGTGGTGCAGGTGACTGAAAACAAGGGTCCCTGATTAAGGAGATGCAGTCATCCGTATTATTAGTGACCAGTGATCAAACGACTGGTCCTGCAGTAATGAGGAGTGAAAGACGCAGAGAGGCTGACCGTGGCCAGCAGAAGCGGCAGCCCCGGCCCAGAGAAGGAAGCAGCCAACAATATCAACTCCTGACGATTACTGGTGGGTTTTCCAGTTTAACAGTAAATCATCTTTTGACCTACAAAAATGCGTGCTCTTCCCTAGCAATGTTTTGTTCAAAGAAAATCCAGGTACCTGAGCAGCTTGTCCCGGAGACAGTGATCCTATTTCCTCTACGTATACTGAGCATATTACCTGCACTCATGAGTTGTTTCAAGCAGGGAGGCCACTAACTTCTCCATTCAGGAAATCACAGCTTTTCCTCCAAGTTGTCCATCTGATACATGTCCAGCTGCAGAACATGTGTAATACCTTGTGTATTATAGAAACAGATGCTTTGGAGAGACCTATAACTTGGAGGAGGAGGAGGAGAAGTTCCCCTTCGGTTACACAACTTATCCCTTTCAGTTGTTAACAGACCCAGCGAGGGAAAGAGCTTGAAAGGGCAATTTAAAGTGCCTTACAAGACAGTAGAATCACCCATCAAATCGAAGCATAAGAGTCTCTTCACATACTTTCATTATGGCAAATTCAGTCACCCTGCAAGATCCAAACGTCAGCCGCCCAAGTCATCATATTTGGAAGGAAACTGGGATTGAAATAATCATTAACATTACTACTCATCTGAGAAATTTTGTGCTGTGGGACAGCATCCTCCAGCACCGATGCCAAGGTAGCAAAAAAAGTTACTTTAATGGCAAGCAGCGGAGGGCTGCAAAGGCAAGGCATCACCAGCAAAGGAACCAGCAACCCCAGGAATCACAGACATGGTCTCCCACCTTTTACTACACCCGATTTATAACCCGAGAAAGAAAACAGAGTCTGGAAACACCATCCCTGCCTTATACTAAAATACCACCCAACCCCCCAAGTATTCCTCATGCCTAGCAACAAACGTGTATTGTACAGAAATCCTCCTCAGTGGCCAGATTTTGTGGCTTGAGAAAGTTCTTTCCTCCATTTTATACAGCGACACAAACCCAGATTTTACTGTCCAGCCTTTACTGCGTAACATTGGAGGGCACGTTACCAAAATCACAGTTCCCTCCGAGATCAACAGAAAACAGAACTGCAGCACCTCCGTGAACTTCACCAACAAAGCTTCATTTTATTGGAGTGCAAACTAACAGAGCAACCATTCTTTTTTTAAGTCCTTTTTGACAACCAAACATTAAAATAATTTCCCCCATTTATATTTCCAGACTAAAAAAAACACAGTTGCATATCCTGTTTCTCAAATCCCTGCAAAGGTGCATCATATTTTCATTTCTCCTAATATTTAATTAAGTTTACTTAATTACAGACAAGGCTAAAAAGCTCATCGTGCTGCAATTGATTACAAACAAGATAATACCCACATCTGGTGAAGACTGACCTAATTGTCTGATTTGCCTATGTTTCTGAAGGCCAAATTTACTGACATTTTCCACAAATTCAAAGCTGACTGAGCCTGATGACCTTTTATACTTCTGTAATTAGTCTTCTGTGCCTTTACAACCAGAAACAGTCTCCCTAATTCAGCAGTCCACCTGTAAACTGTAAGCTTCACCATCTACTCAGCACCTACCACTTTAAAAAGTACACACCAAAAAAATCCACAAATATACACAAACTGTAACCTTTCAAAGTCATAAAATTAAGTCTGGAAAGGCCCTTTTAAGATAAACATGCCAATTTCTAAAAGAAGAAACAAAATAAAAAGCAGGACCAGTTGGTGGACCCAAATTCAATAAACAGCATTTTTATCATGCTTTTCTAAAAAAGACAATATAAACTAAGGATGTTGGCATAGAAAAGCACCAAACTAAACCAAATAAGTTTAGTCCCTATCACTAACATCACAGCATAAGAAGAATACTGCAAATACATTGATTCTCAGTAGATTGTGACCAAGATTAATAATAAAGAAGTTTAACCGCAGAAAACATCCACTAGACCTCCATTTATGTATATAATCAGGGTTTGCAACCCCGTCATCCTTGAAAAAAAAACACTTCCTAATTAGGAACATAAGTTTAAAAAAGATGAGGCGAGTCAGTTCTACTGAAGAGAAGTTCTGGATCCGGATGTCTATGGCAGATCTGCACTTCCCCGAGCGAAGCAGAGGGAAAGTCGAGGTCAGAGCGCTGAGCTGCAATTCACATTCCAGTCTCTGGAAAGAGGGACGGACAACCCCCTAACGACCAGAGAAGACACAATGTCCTTCTCTGCACAGTTTTCCACCTTGCAAAACCTGAGGGGACACACTCAGCCGGTGACCTGCACATGATTCTTTAGCCCCCTGGCATCCCTGAAATTTCTCTGTTCACCAGCCAACAAGTCACTGCAAACACTGTGAAACCAGTGTGGTCCCATGCACCACCTTCCCCAGCTTTGTGTCCTGACAGATCCCAGCCCTGGGAGTCCCTACACCAGTCAGACCTTTTTAGAAACGGGTGCTCAAGAGCAAGCCAAAGACTTAATGCAAAGATATTTCAAAGCAGAGAAGCATTTCTTTTGCATAGCTCCATCACAAAGCATACATAATCTAAAGAGCTGCCAAGCACTGGCAGTCATGTACTCATCAGTGTCAAGAATTTTTATATTTTTTTTAAAAAGAGCTACTAATTTTCATCATATATGGCTGTCTTAGGTAGAAGTTTGGATTTTTTCCTAAGTCAAATTAATCTAAAACCAGCAGGGAAAATTTACTGAATAGCTCTATAAAGTCAGAATTCTCTATCTGAATTTCAGTGCAGAAATACATCTCCTGACTCAAGTCTTTCTTTTTTCTTTTTCAAACTGTCACATTTAAGTGGCATTTCCCCTTTGGTCATTTATCATCCACAATTTTCTGTCAAAAAGTTTCGTTACAAGTAGCATCCCTGAAGATACTGATTGCAAAAGTGACTGATGAACTGCATCAAACTGGGGAGGGGGAAGGAAAAAGTTCCAACCTGAAGTCTGGCCATTAAATAAAAGTCAGGCTTTGGTATTACACATTCAATCTCTTACCAACTTTTGACATTTTGAAGTCCCATGTTACTTGTATGTTAAACATTCTGCCCACTTTCCTAGTTTATTTGGTTTGTTCAAGAAAATAGAGTGCAGAAGAAAAAAAAAAAACACCACCATTTAATTGACTACACAGAAGATACTGCAGAGAAATACAGCTTTCTAACTTCTCCCCATGATGATGACAGTTGACTCTACTGCCAACAATCCCTTCCACAGCTACATTTGAACTCAAGTCTGCGAGGATTTACAGCATGTTTGGGCTGATGCAACAACGTCTAAGCTTTCAAAAATAACCATCGTAATTCAGTATACTACATACAACCCCTCACCTTTACTCTTTGCAAAGGAAAGAGATGAGACTCTACCCAATCCTAGAGCAAAACTGTACCAAAGAGGATGAAGATCTGAACTGGAAAGCAAAAACATTAGGCGGGATCCCTGAGCCACAGAGTTATGATGTTTTGCTCAGCACCAGACACTTCTGATACCAGGGAAGGCCAGGGCAAAGGGTGAAGGAAGACTTGGCCTCATTAACAGCCTGGTCCTTAACACGCACAGAGCTCACCAGCCAGCTGCACTCCAGGGTACCTACAAGCTCCCAGGCACAACAGGGTGGGCACAGAAGATGCTGCTCCTGTCACAGAATCATAGAATGATGAGAGTTACACGGCAGCTTTAAGAGTTCCAACCCCTCAGCCATGGGCAGCGACACCTCTCACTAGACCAGGTTGCTCAAAGCCCCATCCAGCCTGGCCTGTCATGGCAGCCAGTGCAGGGTTTTGAGACCCCAGCAGGTCAGACACATGAGGCATAGCTAAAGGGATTTTGTACTTTCTTGGTACACAGAATCATTTCTAAAAAGGCTCAGATCCGCTAATTAGCTGGATACCGCAATTCCTCTCGTAAACATCCACAGGGAAGGGAAGGAGATATCTCAGCTCAAGGGACCGTTTGGGGCTTTTCTTAAACTGGACTACTTCACAACCTTATTTTTGTTGGCCTGATTCCAACATCAGCTGCATGCTGTAAATACATATTGGAAGTAATACAAGGAGCAAGAGTCAAAGTATCTGGGAGATACGAGTAATCAAACAGCTGAGTGACACTGTTCCTTTACAGCAATCATCTCTCCGCTCTCCGGGGACAAATCTCTTTGAAGGAAACCCTGGTAAAGAAGGCTGTGACTGAAGGAAAAAAAAAAAAGACACGCTACACATTGCTGGCATGAAATAAATGAAATCAAGCACATCCGGCAACTTAAAAAAAAAAAAAAACCAACCCAACTCCACAGAGTTTGCATCTGCTTTGAAACAAAACAAAAATAAATAAATAAAATTAAGAAAAGCATCCGAATCACAGAAGATAAGGCCTTCAGCTCCCACTCTGAAAATAAACTTCTGTTTACTAAGAACTTTCCCCAGCGGTTCACGCCTGTTTAAGGCCGATCACACCCAAAAGCGGGACACGCTCGCTTTCGGAAGGGGCCAATTTACCGGCGGGGACCCGGGGCGAGGTGATGGCTGAGGCGTCGAGGGAACCAGGCCGGAGCCACCTCGGCGCGCCCCGGGGTGCGAAGGCGGAGGGAGGGCCGGGCGGCGGCCGCCCTTACAAGCCGGCCCAGGGGACGGCACTAGCCGGGAGCGAAGGGGGAAGACGGAGCCCACACCCACCGGCCGCCCGGCCCGGCCTCCCCGGGCTGCCCTAGGGCCGGCCGAAGCAGGGAGGGGAGGCCGCTGCCCTCGCACGCCCTCCCCGGGAGCGGCACCTCCCCACCGGCTGCCGGCCTGGGTTAAACCCTTCCTCGGGCCGTCCCTCCAACTCCGCCCGTCACCGAGCGTCCCCCTCGGGGACTCTCGCGGCGTCCCACCCGCCTCCGGAGCCGGGGCTGGTTCCCATCCCGGGGGGGGTGGGGGCGAAACAAAAGGCACCCAAGTTGAGCGGCCGCCACCGCCCGGACTGCGCCCGGCCGCGGTGGCCTGAGGGGGGGAGGGAAGGGAAGGCGGTCCGGGCGCCGCCGGGCGCGGTGCCTCCCCGCGGATTACCCGTGGTAACGGGATTAAACGGGGTTGAGCGGCGCCCGCGGGGTGTCCGCCGGGCAGCGCGGCCCCCGAGGCTGTCACCGCCCGGGGAAGGGGGCGGCGGCGCCGGGGGCGGTGCGACTTCTGGCCGCCTCACGCCCCGGCCGCCCCGCCGGCGGGTGGGTGCCGCCGGCTGCCCCGCAGCCTCTGTCCGCGGAGCCCGGCGGGGCGGGCCGCCACCCNAAGCGGTGGCGGCGGGAGGAGGAGGAGGACAGCGAGGGGCTCGCAGGAGCAGGGTCGCCATGTCCGGCTTCGCAGCGGGGGGAGCCCACCGGGGTCGGGCGCTGAGGAGAAGAGGGGGCAGGCGGCGAGAGAGCGGGGTAAAGCGGGAGCCCCGCTGCCGCCTGCAGACCGGGCGAGCGGGAACTGGACGCCGCTCGCCGCGCTGCCGCGGCTGCACCTCCCCTAACCCTGCCCCCTCCCGGAGGGGGAGCCGCCGGCGGGAGGAGGCGGCCGAGAGCCCCCTCCAGCGTTCACAGGCGGCGGCGGCTCCGGCTCGCTATGGCCGCTCGCCTCAGCGACTGCCTTGGCGGTGCCGCCCGGCCGCAGGTACCCCGGCAGCCCGTCGGTGGAGGGGAGGAGGAGCAGCCACCACTACCCTGAGGTGCCGGTGTAGCTCCGGGGACCCTTCCTCCTCTTCTCCTCCTCCTCCTCCAGGGCAGCAGAAAAGGCGGGGCAGCGCCCAGGTGGCCGCGGCGTGAGGGAAGGGTTAAAGAGGGGCTGGCGGGGCCTCCCTTCCCGCCTTCGAGCTACTACCCCGAAGCCAAAGGGGGGAGCAGAGGCCCTTGCACCGTCGCTGCCCCTTTCTGTGAATTTTGGGGACCGTTCGATGTGGTTGACCTTAAGCGGGAAGGTTGTCCCCTTGGAGGGGGGAATTCGTTCACTGTCCAGCAGCCTGTTAAACCAGGTGGCTGGTTCCGGAGGAGCCCAGGACATTGCCTCTGTGCAAGGCCATGAGTACCCCAGCTTTTCTGCTTTAGGAGGGAGCTTCAGGAACCAGCAGAGAAGGGATCAACGGTGGGTTTACCGAGAGTGTCCCTCCATACTCATCATACTCCCAAGTGATTGCCTGAGATGCCAGGGAAACCGAAGGACTAGGTGCGTGGGTAGTGCATGGTTACTAGTTAGTAATCTGTATTTTCTTCCTCATTAGAGAACCACTAACCCAGCACTGCAGAATTTGAGGGCTGTCTCCAGCCTGTCAATAGAAAGGAGACCACCAGGCAAAGGCCAGGGCTCAGAGTGTGCCTTTTCCAGAGACCCTGTACTTTTCCTTCAGAGAAGGTTTGGAGCTATAGCAAAAAGGCTGTCGCACCTAGGACCAGAATAATTGTCAGCTCTTAAAAGACTGCTACCAATTGTGTAACTTACGCATTAGGATGTGCATCTCTTTGGGCCCTTTTCCAGCCTTTTACCCGATGTATTCTCAGGAAGAAGTCTGGGTGGTGCACACACATGAGTGATGCAGGGGAGATGATACTTTAGCTCTTTGAACTTCTCTCAGTGACCCAGGAAGGAGCAGTAAACCAGACATGTATCTATAAAGTAACCTTTCTGGCATTTGAAGACCATTTGAGGAGCTCAACTACTCTCTCTAGTTTTTAATCACTGGAGGAAAAAAAATGATATGTGAACACTAAAAAAAGTTCTTTTTTGTCTAAGCCTTGGCCTTGCTGAATCCCCAAAAGACAAATTCCTCTGCTGTCAACAGCAATGCATCTATGCACAAACACTTTGCTACAAATACCTCAGTGCATATGCCAGCCCACCATGTGAGATCAAGAGAACTTCATTTCTTTGGTCCGCCCTGAAACCTTAACCAAAGTACCTATGTTACTGTCTGAAAGGCTGGAAATTGCCTTTAGCTGTCAATACTTGATAAGATAGTAATCATTGTTGTTTTCCCCAGACATTTTCCCACACAAAATGCATGGTCTGCCTTGTAGAAGATCAAGAAGAAAGATAACATTCTCATTCTGACTCCAGAGTAGAAGAGAACTAGAGTAGAGTATTTCAGTCGGAAGGGACCTACAACAACCATCTAGTCCAACTGCCTGACCACATGAACTGTGGTTAAAAACACTGACATAATAAAAAAAAGATTGCCTTTTTCCAAATACTTAGCAGCTTTAACTCCTACTTAAGGTGCAGTTAGGGTATGAGCAGCACTGCAAGGGTCAATCGTAGCATTTAGAGTTTCCTGATGCTTTTTATATGCACTTCCAGATTGCTAATTCACACCTAACAAAAGAGTTGTTGTAATCTACAGCAAATGAGTGAGGTCATCTTCAACGCCTTCCAAGTTTGAGTGACCTTGAAATGTTTCTCAGTACTGAACAGAAGTAACAGGTTGCCCTGCAGCTACTAATCATTTATTACTGAGCTTCAAAAAGCAACAGTGAAATACTATCTTGAATGGTATACTTACTGAAGAATCAAAGATGGTAAGGTGTTGGTCATTTCTCCACTCCAGGAGCCACCACCAAGCTTGCATGGGTTTATTTTGTTAACCCTTTAATTCTTGAACCTTCTGAAGGTATCAAGGACAGCTAGGGACTGAGGTCTAAAAAGACTTCTTTGCTGTCATGATGTTTATCTAGTAAGTCATAAAGTCATCTTTCACCCTTCCATTCCCATTGATGCTCTCTACGGTTCTTAAGCAGCATTTTTTCTTTAAAACAGATTTCCTTCTTGTAAATCACACAGGACGGCAACTTGCACTCTACTGCTTGCTAAGAAAAACACTCATCACTGCTGTGAGTTTCCCCTAGTACACAGGGTTACATTTCTTCCCTGTTGAATGAGATGTGGAATGTGTTGGAACACCAAATAAACAGGAGAGTTTGTGAGAAACAGCGTTTGTTTTCAAGAAGTAACTGAAATTAGAAAAAAATGTTTATAGTTAGTTCAGGTTTCTGAAAGAAAACAGATAAGTTTTTTCTGCAGGCACTGACAAAGGAGAGAAGATCTGGAACTGGATTTCAGACTAAGCAGGACCAAGCAGGCACAATCATTCATTTCTGTCTTCCCTGATAAGAGAGAACCCAAGGGAAAGGAAGGGAAGGAGAGAAATATGTTAAAAGGGTTCTGTTGTCTTGAGTGACTCCTTTTCTGTGCCTTCTGCCTTTTTCCCTCTTAGGAAAGAAAGAGCAACAGCTTCGATGGAATGCAAATACAGATCTCTGGAAAGCTTTCACTTTTTACAACTCCTACATATTCTGGGATGATTTGCAACTATTTTTTCATTGACAATTTCTCATATTTGTTGTGAGATTCTAGAAGGTATGTATGTATGTATGCAGGCAGTAATGGCAGAGTACCTGCAAATTCTCATTTTCACCTGCCGTGTGGTAACTTGTTTGCCTGTCCACGTGCTTTGTCAGACTGAATCATTGAACTCAGAAACCAAGTATGTCGATTGAGTTTTTTGGTCTGGTTTACTGTAAGATCAGCCCAGACTCTCAAATGGTCCTTCTGGCCTTAAAATCTACATCTCTTTTTGTAAACTACTTTATGTGTTAAGCTGAGATGTTTTTCTGTGCTTTATTAAGGCGAAAAGCTAAGATGCTGCCCTAATTGAAATCTGTGTATTTCAGCTGCATCTTTTGTCTAGTGATTCTTTTTTTGTAAAACATTCCACACATGTTTTCCCTGGAGCCTGAAATTTTGTTTCAAAGACCCTTTCAGCAAATACTTTCATGCTAGATTTATCAGTGTGTTCTTGTATAAATGTGGTTTGGGGCTCAATCTTGCAAACCTAAGGCATTTGGTTAGTCAGTTTGAGGCGCTCTCTCGTATGTCTTTACATTAACTTACGTTAACTCATACCTTTTTGCTGTTTTTGTTGCAAGAGCGTGACAGAATTATCCATTCACTTCTTTCAGGATCATTTCACCATCATGTTTATTACACATTTCATTGCATACACGCTTCCTACCAGTTCAGTGGCTTTTGTTTGCAATGTATTTTCACCCGTGTCTTCCCAAAGCATTACTACAGTCATCAGTTGTTAAGATTATCACAGCTCTCCTGCTAAGGTTACTAATGTTGAACTAATATGTCTTCTTGCTTCTACGTCAGAATGCAATGTCAAACTAGAGCTAGAAGCAGTGGTACTTAACAGTTTTCAAAGTAATGTATAATACTAGCAGTAGACCATGTCTTAACTTTTGAGGGGAGAAAACCGAATAAAAAAGCAAACAAATATGTAGCCAGTTAGGAAAGGAGTCTATTCCCATTCTCAAAGTTTAGGAATTTTCAGGAATTCTGTGATTCTAATTTCATGGGGAAGAAATCCTCAACCGTTGAAAAGGAGCCATTTAAGCTCTTAGAGCCAGCTAATTACCAGATTTTGTTTACTGCCTGCTCAAAGCGTATAATATCATGACTTAAAAGAGAGCCTTTTAATCATAGATGCAAAAGTTTCCGATGTCCTTGAGAATTTATAGAAAGAGGGCTTTTGCATATCAAGCTGCTGGACCAAGTCCCTCTTCCTAACTTCAGCATTAATGCTGTTCAGCATCATCTCTGTCACATGTCACCGTATTTACCTTGTATGGCCCAACATATTTGTCTGTTTCGGGGTTAAGGCGTCTGTGACATTAGCTGCGTGTCTGTGCTTAGACGATCACCGGTGCAACAGTTAATGGATGATTCAGCCCTCAAGCTTCAGAGCTAAAAAGTTCACTTGAAATTCATGAACAATTTATACTCCTCAAAACTACATCGATTGTGTCGGCTTACACTGGCTTCGTGGTTGCTTTTCCCCTTCTGCACATCCAAGGAGTTAAAAAAAGGGATAACTTTTAAAATTACACTGAGGATTCTAAATTATCCATTAATGGATACAATTGTCAACTACTGCGATGTAAATAAAACCATTAATAATAATTTATTATAGTTAGCTATAAAGTAATCATTTATCAAGTTAGAAATATCACAACCTTCAAGAAAACAGACCAAGGAAAAATACAGAGGTTTGTTAAAAAAATAAAATAAATCTAACATCCTTTCGCTATTTGTGTTCTTGTTTCCTCTCCTACAATCCACGTTTACCTTTTCTCATGGAAGAAAGGAAAAAGAACATGGGATATCAGGGTAAAATACGTATTCCATGCCAGTATTTCTGTCAGAGACAATGTACCTTTTCTGTCATGGTGAGGAGAGACCATTGGCAATGGAATGAGAAAATATTTGCAGCTGCGAAAAGATTTCACATATTGAGTAACAAATAAAAATAATATTAAAAAAAAAAAGCTGACTTCCTCATCAAGAGCCATCAGGTCTGCCACGTGAGATGCAGAGTGTGGGGCAGGAAGGAAAGCTCTTCGTCTCCCCATTGAATGTGGCTTTTAAAAAACAACAACCAACCAACCATATTAATCTTTCAACGCTACTTTTGAGAAGAAAACCAAACGTGGTGTTTGAGACAGGAATGTGGTCCTTAGACTTCGAAGTTACTTTCCAGGAGGACAGTGCCACTAAAATAATTAAATTATTTTGAGACTATTGAGCACTCTGATGAAGAACAATTTAAATACCTAGATGGATATAAGCAAATGTGGTTCTAAAACGGAGGGAAAAAATGCTGTTTCTGCAGCCCCTCAGAATTTATATCACGAATAAACACAGCTGAAAATAGTCCCCTCGCAAATATAAAAGTCATGAGAATATAGAACCTTGAACATAGCTTTTAGCACTATCAGACTTAAAAGATTCCCATGAAAATAATAACCCTCTTGCTCTCCTCTACCCTCCACCCCCTGCCAATATTTTTGCTGTGACCTTCTGGAAGGGAATACGTCTGGAACCTGTCAGTGTGCCCAAATAAATCCTTCTGGGATAATCCCCACTTTAAAGTGTGTGGGGGGGGAACTTTACCTTATCTAGTGCTCTGTCGCATTCAGGATCTCCCATGGGTCCTTTCTAACTTCATGTTGGATGACTGACATTTTGTTTTTACAATGGCTAGTTACAACAGTTGGCTTAATTACCGTCTTCTCCATGGTCATGTTGCTCTGCTTTAACTTTTGGAACATCTAAATCTGGCTGGAGGGAGCAACTGTAAAACCTGTCAAAGCAAACATCAATTTAGCGTATGATTTTGCTATTTCAGAATGCAGCCTCCGAAATTAGCCCATTCCTAAATGTCAGACCAGAAGCCGGGGCTTCTGAGGGTGATAATTTATTTGCTTTACCCCATGAGAAGCATAGCAGAGTGAAGAGAAACAAGAGCGTGTATTTTCTATCGGGGTTTAGTATCATTAATGAAATTCCTTCTTCAAAAGGGATTTGTGAAACTTTCTCTTCGGAGAGTGAAAGGTATTAAATAATTTATAGAAATAATATTTCACTGTAGAAAGCTTAGCAAGATCTGCATAATTTAGGTTTAATAAAATCAAATAATTAGAAGCTTGAAAAGCATTTATTTTCCTCAGAAACAGAACTCCAACGAACAAAAGCAAAATAATTGCTCTAAAAAAGTAGAATGTAGATTAAAAAAACCCAAAAAGAAACGTAATTTCCATGTTACTGATGAGACAAATCATCTACAGTCATGTAGTCTACTTCCTGCTACAATCTACTTCCAAATCAGGAAGGAAAATTCGCCTTAAAGCTCAGGTAGATCACGTCTACACTTTTCCTCCCCTCAGGTGGCCAATGGCAATATGCAAAATGTATTCTCTGGTCATGTTCTTCCCCGTGTAAATGCGTTGGCTGCTCTCTCGCTGTCAAAGGTCCAACTGAACCTGTTCTACGCCTGTAGCGACTTGGGTTCTGCCTGTCGAGTTGTGAGTGACGAATGCTCTTCTGTTTCCCAGGTTCTGATGCCTAAAGATGGACAAGGAGCGGGTTTTGTTTAGTCTCTTAATTTTCTGAGGTGCCCGGTACAGGCGAAGGTGGTATGAGTTTTTCCCCATACCCACTTAATATAATCATTCATAGTCCATTACCACTACTTCCAATTAGATAATTTCCCCAACTCTACTTAAGAACACAAAAATTCACTTATGTCTGTGGTTACTCGTGTTTTTTCTGTTTCCTCAGTTAGTGGTCTGCATGTCACGTGTCTCTGCACTCCCTCCAGCATTGTGGTGTGCCAGAGCCTTTCGGTTTATTGTACAGCTTTTCACTTTGTAAGTACTTTAAATGTGAGGTTCACTGTTTGGTTTGACAATGAAACACAGAAAGCAATCATTTCTGGTTTATCAGTAATCTCTAGGATACGTTTGTCCTTTAAAAATATTGTGATTTACCTGGTACTGAAAAGAAAAAAAGAAAAAAAAAGAGAGGAAAATAATCTTTCTCTTTTTAAATATTAGATTTCAAAACTAACATGAACTTAATATATAGCTGGATTGAATTCCCTCTACTGAAATAGGACAGGCTTAATCAGAATAGTTCCCAGGGAGTGTTTTAAAGCACCAGGACTTTTAATAATAGTCTGTACTAAATTTAACTGTTTTTTTTTTATAATATAGATGCCTATCATCTCCTGCTTTTAAATCCTGAAATGCATTTTTGTTTTCCTTTGATATTTCAAATTGCTTAACCACAGCCTCTTTAGTTTGTTCCCTCCATAGCGTCTCTGCGGTTGTTGACAACACTGGGTGTTGCACATCTGTACTGTGCCACATCTGCCTCTGGCACTGGGGAACAAATCTGAAACCCTGTTTCCTGCTGTAATCTCTCCTCCGAGAGAGGCGGATCGGTGACAAAGGAGCTGCAGTTCTCATAAAACTGCCCGAATATGAAAATGGTTTAATCTTCTACTAGGGAAAGCCAGAGCGTCTCACCCCATGCCTTACTTTCTACTGCACTTTGATCCTTCGTGTAGGTTACTAAAATTCAGCGTTTCGGATCTGCCACGTTTGAATACACTGAGTTCATTGAAAAATCCATTAGCTCCTTCCAAATGGCGTAGAGAAAAGAGGATAAAACATTTTGTTACCGTTTTATTTCATTATATGTTTCTCCTTTGTCTGTTGTTTAGAATCCATGTAATGCTCAGCAGTGTCAAGATAAGAAAACACTATTTTTTTTCCTTCTCAGGCCACAGAGCAAGCGAATATTAGCACTGTGAATATTAGCACTGAGGTATGTTTTATACGAAGGTGATCCCCGTTCTAGTGTTGTCCTCTCTGGACCCGGGTGAAGCAGCGTTCGTACCTCAACGCCCCGTGCAAACACAGTAAAGAGATTCTGATCTGTATAAAGAAGAGCGGGGCTGGGGAAGGCGGGGGCGGGGGGGGAAGAGAGAAGAGGAATGCTGTAATGAAGGATGTGTACACATGGCCACATGAAGCCTGATCAGAGAAGCAGGTGTCTAACAGGAGGAGATACGCGGAGGCAGCCTGAGGGAAAGAATACAAGAAGTGGGACAAATGTGGAGTGATCCTTTCCCTCGCCTACTCTCCCAGCTTCTGACAGCCAGCGATTTATGGCCTTCTCGAGCAAGAAGTTTCCCCAGGAGCGCCTGGCTTATTAACCAGTCACAAACCTGCCCTCAAAGAACGGGTCCGATTCTGTTTTTGACTTGTAGACGTATCCAGCAGAAATTAGTTTCGTGTTTTAATTGCAGCATATGAAAAAATATTTCTTGTTGGTTGTAAACACCTAACACTTTATTGGGGCAGTGTTTGACCTTGTGACAGGAGAAATGGTGATTTGTTCCCTTTTTAGCTACTCCTCTACATTCATAACAGTGTAGATACCTATTCTGCCCTTAGAATTGTCACCTTTTTCCAGCCTGAAGAGTCCTAACCTTTTTAGTTTCACCTCAGATGGCTGCAATGCGTATTTCTTACACTTCTCACCTCTTTCTCAGCCTTTCCAGTTCTGGTAGATCCCTTTTCTGGCACCAACATCAGGACCAAGTGCAAAGTCAAGGCAGAGGTGCGCAGATGTTTTGCACTGAACATCCCTAGCAGTGATAACTGCAGCGCCTGCTGCTCAGCTCCCTTCCTTACAAGGAAAACCAGCCTAAAGTCATTCATCATTGCTCTTTTTCCAACCAAAGCGGTCGTTCTCTTCCACCATAATTACAGCGTTAGCAGAGAAAATTAGGATTTTGGGGAGAATTAGTTATCATTCTTTTTCAGATGATTTAATAAAAGGTTGCTTGTGTTTTGAAGTGAGGGATGGTATTTCAGAATAAGGGCAAGAGAAAATATTTAGGTGTCCATATCTCACAGTTTAGACACAAAGCCCATATGATTTGTTGTCAGTAAGTTAATTTTTAAAATTCATTTGACTTTTCAATACACGTTTCATAAAGAAAAACACTGGCAGCTCTGTTAAAGGAGGAAAATAGACCCACAAAACACAACAGCTGAAGCCAGACCATCTTTTCTAGAGGACTAGCAAGAGACTCAGATTCCCACAAACAAAAGACTACAGACAAGATGGCTCAAAAATGAGGCAGGAATAAAATTATCATCTACTGCACTTATGTTAGGACCTGTAAAATATTATTACTTACGGAGAAAGTGGAAGTTACAGCGGACAACTCCTCAGAGTTCTGTTTTATGTTCAAGCATAAAAGTGATGAGATGAGGCCCATTCCCAGTAACTCAGTAGTTTTGGCTAGGTCGTTTTAAATGTAGTTCATTTGGGTTTTTTTTCCCTGTCCTGGTGTGAGGTAAAACAGAACCAGTTTTCTGGTTTACAGTTTTACTGTTTCAGCTGGGCATCTTCTAACTAACTAAAGTCTGAAATTAACAGCGTGTTGGTCAGAAAACTGTTCACTCCCACAGGGATAAGACCTGATTATCCCAAGGAATGGTCTGCAGAGAGGCCCTTGCTTATACTTACTGCTGTAACAACCAAGGTCAGGGAATTTCGTGATTTGCCTCATTGGAGGGTTGGAAGTGGAAAAGCGTAGAGGGGTCACACCTGTAGGGAGGAGTGGCCAGGACAGGTGACCCAAAACTGGCCAACTGGTGTATGTCATCCCATCTACACCATGCTCAGTATAAAAGCTGAGGGATCAAAAGGTCAATGCTCTTATCTTTCTTTGATGGCTGATGTCTGAGGAGCACCCTGTCTGTCTGCCTCTGACTCTGATCCAATCATTCCTGACTCCAGATCTGGAATCCAGCCTCTGTCGATCTCCAAGTCCAGTCTGGGACTTTTCCTGATGACTGCTGGTGACGTGATTGTCATCCTGGGAGCTGCATACAGTTTTGTATATATCGTATCTATTTCATTATTTTCTTCCTTTTGTTTGTTTTAATTTTGATATTAATACTTCATTAAAGTAGTTTAGTTCATTTTAAACTCATAAATCTCCTTAACCTCTTCCTCTCCTTTCATTTTGGGGGGAGGAAGGGCCATCTGTCAGTCTGGTTTTGGTAATTTTGGCTGAAACCACAACATTTCCCAAGGGCAATAAATATTATGTGAAAAGATTTTAATAGCAATGAAGGGAAATGAAGACTCCATCTTCTCAGATTTCATATCCTTTCTCTTTTTCTTCCCCCCCAGCTATCCATTTTCAACTTTCGACTTGAAATACATTTCCTTGTCACACTCTACTACCTCCAGCAACGTTTTTTAAGCGCTTACTCATTTTAAGGACAGGAATCTATGCTTTTTTTTATGTTAATGTAGAACCGCAGGAGCACATCCACACGGCTGCTGTTCCTTTTCACTCGCTCCCAGAGACTGACAGGCAACCCCAAACTCATTTCCTCCTCGCCTTGTGCACGAGGAGAGGTGGTAGGTTTCAAAGACAGTTTGGCTTCATAGCGGCAAGGAGAAAGTCACTACGGCTGCCTCACGCTACAATGAGACGTTTATTTATGGGCACGGGCTTTATTTGGACTTTTTAACGATGGGAGAAATGGGGGTTGGGAGAAGACTTGGTTAAACCTCTATTAATTTAATATTCCCCTTTTCTCTCTTTTCTTTCTCTGTGGTTGGAATAGGCAGCTGTCGAGACAAGCCACCTGCTCTGTGCACACATTTCCAGTAAACAGATGTTACGGTTTAACACTCCACCTATAAAATAGTCTTAATTAAGAAACACCCTCCCAAAACATCAGGGACTGTGCAGTAGCAAACTCCTCCAGTACAAGTGTGCATGGCCTTCTGATATTCAATGGTATCGTCTCCATCTACTGGCCATTAGAAACTTCAGCTAGAGCATAGAACTGGTGATACATACCCACTACATCCGCACACTTCTTTATGCTAATCATTGATAAGGCCCCATTGTAGCAGGTTTTGGGGGAGGGTTGGTGTTTTGGGCATTTTTGTTTAGGTTTTTTGTATTTCTGGATTGGGGTGTGGAATGGAGAGGGAGGGAAGGGAGCAAACTTCTAAACAGACAAAACTGGATTAATTTTTTTTCTTGGTATTTTATTCTCAGATATTTAAAAATGAAGTAATATTGTGCAACATCACCAAGTAATTCAGGCAAGGTTAGCTTCCCTGACTCAAGAGCCTGTATTACGATCAAATTTTTCACTGGTCTGAATCCAAAATGTGAATTTTATTGCAAGCTTTTTTGGCTGGAAGATTAGCATTAGTTCTTAAGCTAGTATATGAATGGAATATTAAATCTTTTAATTAATTTACATCCAATCCTATCAACTCAAGATAGGACCGTGAAGTTATTAGAGAATAACATTTTATTAAATGCACATGTTACATGAAAAACCATACTTAAGATATATTTAAAATACAGTTTTCTGTTGCTACTTAGGAAAAAAGCAGTCACACATTTAACACAGAAATAGTAAGTTGAAGAAATATCCCTTTTCTTTTTCCCACATTCACCACCCTCAAAAGACACTAGCTGTCCCCAAAAGGTAGAACTCAGTGGTAATGGTGTCGGCAAAATGAAAGACAAGTAGTGACCCTTCTGAGCAAAACTGACCGAGGTTAAACTTGGAATTCCTGTCAGTCACTTGTAACTCAGGAATACTTCTGTATTTACCCCCGGGTAATGGTGCCCCGGGGAGCCTCTGCCAACATGCACCCTGCCTACTTTTTTCAGAAGCGAATTCCAAAATTCCATTTCAGTAACCAGTATGGTTATATACATATATATAAAGTATAAGGCTCATCTGGTGCCACAGGAAAGTTCTGAACCTCCTCTGCTAGGAGCAACACGCAGCACCACATCCTCTAAAAGAAAACAACCCTTAAGGCATTCACTGCTTGCTGTTAAATTTCCTGTATCTATTGCTAAATGAGTGAAACTCCACTACAAATACTTATGTGCATCTAGTGCTAACAGTAGCTCAAGTTATTCTTAAGCCAAGACTGGTACCAACATTAAACTCCAAAGACATTTTGATGTCACGGTTTGGCAGCTGCAAAGTTTCCCTGCCCCCAGAAGCAAGGTCACGGGCAGCCTCTTGAGTGAGAAAGCAAAGTCATAACAATCAAAACCGCCGTGAACATACTAGGTCCTACCCTACCTTCGTGAAAGCATAAGGGAGAAGATTGCATCACTGGGCTGAACTGGAATGACAGAAGCATGTCTGACAGAGATTGTAGCAAGTCTCCTCAGAGCAGAAATCACCATTTCTCCTCTCCAAAAGCGAAGAGGTCAATTTCACGCTAACTCCAGCCTTGCAAGAGCGCTCAGAGATCATCATCCCAGGCTGCCGTTCCCAGGCTGATTCTCTAAACAGAGTCAGACTTAGCTGAGAGGCTATTTGGTTTCTTCTCTATAATGTAATTAGAAAGATCACAGTCAATTCTGCAGGCAAAAGCTGTGAACGCGTAACGAATGTAAAGACCTAACATTTGGGCCTCATGGGCTGTGAAGGAACAAGACACTGCTTTTGAAAAGCACATACTCTGATACACAGAAGTTCTAAAAAAAACTCGGGAGACAAAACCTAGATTTCTACTGGAATGATCATACTGTTACTGAGCTTGGCATTTTGTATTCAAAGGTACAAAACACACGGCTTTCTCATGTCCTGAACGTGTCTCCATTCTTCTCTCTCTTCTGCATCAGAAAAGATGCTGTAGAAACCTTTTCCTGAGCTAAAGGCAAACAAAATTTATGGCTTTCAGAGATATAGCAGTGGGTAACGTCTCCTGGATGAAGCTCCTGCGAAAGAGGAAAAGTAACTCAGTAGTGGCAAAGGGGCACAACCTTGGTGTTATACCTGTTAAAAGTGAGTGTGTTCATAATACTTTAGTCTGAGGCTAACAAAAATCAGAGAAAAATCTAACTTAATGACAAAAAGAGACAGCGATGGAAGTAACTTACACCCTCTGGAAATAAAAGCACCTTCTGAATCACACCTTTGAAGGAGGATTAAATAGCAGGTAATTTACCTGTCAATGTGAAAAAGCACCTCATGAGTTGGCAAAATCTCCTTCAGAGCTGACACCACGAGCAGCAGGGAGGCTGTCTCTGACTTTTAGAGAAAGGTTGTTTGCTTTTATTAGTTCGTTCCAGGAGTAGGAAACAAAAATAGGTTCCAGGAACTCAAAGAGTTTCCAAGTAGCTGCACTGTAGTACAATTATGGAGGCTCTTCAGTGAGCCATTGAACTGCCCATGCGCCATCCCAAAGTATCCCAAGACGCTAAGGATCTCTCCCCAGGCAGCACCAGGTCAGATGGTAGCCTGCCTTTGGTCACAACCACTGCCTTGTGACAAAAATCTATTGTCACCTACACACATCCATTTTCCCTCACTGAACTGGGCTGCAGACAATTATTTACGTCCAAACTTTGTTACAGGTACCCTGTATCAGGTGAGACTGAATCCCGTGACTCTTATCCAATGTTGAGCCCATTCCCCTGCATTCTTGGGAGACGTTAAGCTGTCCTGAGGGATGCTCTTTCTTGAAGCCATACAAACATCTTCATGATAATCAAAAAGGGGAAAGGACCTCTACCAGGGAGAAGCTGAGATCCTATTTATTGCTTCTTGAAAGACAACAAATGTGTTTCTTAGAATTTAAGAGACCATCAAGCACCGTGCGAGTAAGTACAATTGGCCAAGTTAGCAAATAAGAGTAAACTGAATGATTAAACAGGAAAGGCTAAGGCTGCTCCCATACACAGCAAAATACTTCAAAGTGGAAAACAAAAAAAGGAAAAGGTATGGGTGGTGAATACCCGACTTGCATTATTTTTAATAGCACCCTGATGGTATTTGGAAGACTCGGTGTACGTGCGCACCCCTAACGGACACCACAGAGGCAAAACCAAGGCTCTGGTTGAAGAGCCCAAGGCGGCTGCACACCCAGAGTCATTGGGGAATTCACCTTCCCCAAGTCTTTATTTCATCCAAAAAAATTGCCAGCGGTGCAGCACGCCTGGCTCTCACACCCCATAGGGGAGACTGGGAGATCTAGATGCACAGAGAACAACAGGCAACATTTGGCCTAAGGACAACCGCCCTCATGCTCTGTCTTACTTTGAAGTCTCCCTGGAGAAAAGGCAGTGACAGAACCCCACGGCAGCACACAAACCCTCTGCTGAAAAGGCCACGGCGGCGAGTCCCGTTCTCACACAGGTTTTGCAGGGGATCCTTAAGGAGATCTTGCAGGCGAAGCCAGGCAGAGGAGACCAGAGGTTTATCTGCGTTAATACCTTGCACAAACAACCTAGAGCTGCAAACAAAAAAAAAACCAGCCGGGTCGTTTCGCAGATGAGAGTTTAGATGGGAACCCACCACAGCTTCAGGAGATGAGCTACTGTTGAACGTGATGGTCATGAATGCTACTTACCACGATGTGCTGAAATAAGGTAATTAAAATTGACCACCCTGTTTTCTAGTTGGTTTTTGTTGTTAGTGAGCTTGGATGTCTAGGTCTTTGTTCTGCCAAAGCAGGGCACTGCTGTTGTTTGCAGCCCTCTTTCTGCTGCCCCAGCTCCCTCTCTTCCCAAATGCCACGGCTGAGCATTTTGACAAAGTCAGAGTGGAGAGATACTCGGGAAAAATTGTTGAGATAAAACTATGGCCCTTCCCAGATGAAATACCACAGTTAGAATGTTCCAGTGCCTTCCCAAGGGTGAGTTTTTATTATTTTTTGATAGCTGCAGGTAAAGTTACTGTTCTAATATACTTTGGGCAAGAGTGGAATATCAACAACGGGCAGGCTGCTGAAAAATTCTGTACTCCCACAAGCACCAGGTAAGGAACCCGAAAAACCAAGATCAGCGATTCAGGCAGCGTTTAAATAGGCAGAAAGGGGGCACAGGGTTTTTGAAGCTTACATGAACTGAAAGAACGCTACAGAACCTTCTAGATTAACCCTGACAGGCCTCCATGGAGACCTCCACCTACTCCTTGGAACCGACCTACCCGTCAGCGACCAGTGACCAGCTCAGTGCCCTTTTCCTTTGATAAAATGGTATTTAACAAGGTAAAAGCAAGCGCACAAAGTTGCTCCACGCTGGCTGTGACACACACAGCAACCCCATCTCCTGCTTCCATTTGTTCTCCTTTACTTGGAGGGAGAGGAAGGAAAGACGACTCAGGCTGGTCCATCAGGGGAGCAGCCAGAAGGCCGCTCCCTTACGTTACAGGCAGCCAAAGTCGATGGTGTTTCAGGGCAATACCGAATGAGCTATTATTTTCTCCACGGAGCGGTAATCCAAAAAAAGGGAAAAGACAAAAATTCTAAAGGCTGAAACTTTGAGAAAAAGTGCAAAAAGGAAGCTGGAGGGGAAAACTTAAATGTTGCAGTCTGAAAAATCAAATAAAGAGTATTTATATATAAAAAAAGTATCAGCGGGAAAGATGAGAGATATGAAGTACACCAATTGTTGTTGTCAGGACCAGTGTTTGAGATAACAGCCCTGAGTTACTAGTTCTCTCACAGTACCGGTGTCTAATCTTTTAACACTTCATTTATTTTTTTTTTTCAGATGTACAAATGTTTGAACTTCTGCAAAACCAAAATGGAAAATGGACCAGGAGATACTTCCTTCCACTGTTTCAGCTGCCTCTAAACAAAGTACAGTGTCAACCCGTGCAGTTAAGGCAGTCTGCCACAAACGTGTAGATATAATGGTCCCAGACTTCTTTTGGTACACCTCATTCTGAACTGGGTTTTGAAAACATATCAGAAAAAAGGCAAACCTAAGTTTCTTTAGTTAAGAGGCGAATTTATTAAAGAAAGTTCTACCTTTCCTTGTTATAAAGGAAAAAAACTTTACACCTTCTTCGAAAAGGTTTGGGTGTTTTAAGAGACTGTTGTGATTGACTTGAAGGACACTTCAGCGAGCTACCGAAGTTCTGAAAGAGCAACGTGTATACCAACACCTTCAAGTAACAAGAGTGCAAAAACTCCACTCACCTTTGTCAGCAATCAGATACTCTGTGCTTAACGTTTGCTGGAAAATGATGTAGTGCCCTTGCAGTACCCAAAAAGACCTGAAAAGTTATGGGTTTTGGGGTTTTTTTTGATTCGTTCTGCTCTTGCTATCAACTCTCCCATTGCCTTCAATGAAACACAGACCACAGTAACAGTATCACTGGCTGCCAGATCACCTTGCACATTTGCAGCTGGAAGATGGATACATTTTACAAGTTACGAAATGCGATCGCATCTGAGCATGAAAAGCATTTTTGTAAGTCAAGCTATGCGAGTTTACTGTCATAAAAGGGTTAAGAGTTCTCATTCTACACGCGCGGGTGAAAAATGCGTGAAAAAGTCAAGAAATAAAACCGCCTAAAATCTGTACTAGGGCAACAACACACGAAGTTTCAAATACAAAATCATGACTTGTACAGCTTGTTACTTGCATCTTTTCCCAAGAGGAAATGAAAAGAACCACACACCACTGAACTTCTACACAAGCTGCTTGTGTTTCAATGTCATTTATTGAGGAGTGAATGAGATACTGTCAGACATGCCAAAGAGACTTCACATTCAAGGGCTGGAAGCTGAACAGCTTTCCTCATTGAGTCACTGTACAAGTTGTTTCTGGGAATCTCAAAGTGCGATCAATGAGGTCTTCATGCTCGATGTTTGTCTTCAGTTTTTCATCTTTTGATCTACTAAACTTGTTGGGCAGAAGGACACTTTCTACCCTACAAAGACTCACACTCCAATTAATACAATTAACACTAGATGTAGAGAAACGTTTATCTGTTATAACGTACATCTACTGCAGAATACAAGGTCTTAAAGCTGTTTCTTAATTCATTATGCCTAATGAGAAAATTCAACTTGTTTCCCTTTCGCCATCGTATGGATGGCTTATACCGTTAGAAAAATACTCTTCAGTGCTATTGTAGGGTTTACAGGAAACGTCTTCCGTCTTGTGGGGTAGAAACCGATTTAAACTCCGTTCTGAAAGAATGCTTCTTCCTGCTGCCACTGCCTGTAGGTTGCAGAAGAATGGCCTACACGCACTACAGTTCTGGTTTTACTCAAAAAAAAGAAACAAAAGAAACCTAAACATAGGGTAAACGTTTATTTGGAGTTAGTTTTCTTGCAGATGATAGTTAAGGCCCTTCAGGCAGAGTTCAGGAGCTCCTGTATGGCTGCCTGTTGATCTGCGTTGAGCTGTGATATGCATTCTGTCCACAGTCCTCCAGATGTCTAGAACACAAATGAGAAGTTGTCTTTATGCAGGCTGACAAGCTTTTAAGGCACACGGTCAGTTTTCATAGATTTACAAAGCTCAACATTCATTTTCCCCCCACAGTCTGAAGGTAAATCATTTAACCAATGCAGAAGTTTTGTTTCCACCTCAGTGTTCCTATCATTCCCAGCCAGAACAAGACTTCACTATACGCAACTGATCTATACATGTATGTGACACTGTGTGGTTAAAAAGAAGTAATATAAAAATCAACTAACCTTGAGCATTTGAGGCAAACGGAACAAATCACAGAATGGTTTGGGTTGGAAGGGACCTTAAAGATCATCAAGTTCCAACCCCCCTGCCATGGGCAGGGACACCTCCCACTGGAGCAGGATGCTCAAAGCCCCATCCAGCCTGGCCTTGAACACTCCCAGGGATGGGGCAGCCACAGCTTCTCTGGGCAACCTGTTCTAGTGCCTCACCACCCTTGTAGATTAGTGAAAAATTTCTTCCTGATACCTAAGTCTTCCCTCTTTCAGTTTAAAACCATTACCCCTTGTCTTATCACTACACTCCCTGATGAAGAGTCCCTCCCCATCTTCTGTAGGCCCCTTTCAGGTCCTGGAAGGCTGCTAGAAGGTCTCCCCAGAGCCTTCTCTTCTCCAGGCTGAACAACCCCAACCCTCTCAGCAGTAACACACCCCCACATAAAGTTCTAAACCCAGACTTCAAGTACTAACTGCAAGGATTTGTTTTTGTCAGCCAGAATCCAGAGCAGCCACTTGCACCACTTTCACTTTGAAACTTTTTCATTCTTTTTATGCCTTCAGAGTTTTAACAAGTTTTCTACCAGGCATAATAGATCTCACAAGCTGATACACTCATCCAAGCGAATGCTTTTCAAAATCATGTATTCTTTAAAATTCTTGAACTTGAGTTCTACCAAAGCATGCCAAGTGGAATGGAAAATAATGGAACAGCTGCTGCTCCAGATCCTCTACACATTTTTATAAGCTACACGCTCGCCAGGCACGCTACTATCATTGGGTGCTGCAACTGTCAAGTAAGTCCACCTGATAACATCTGGCCTTGGATCAGATCTCCCCTACAAGCACTATCACTTCTGCCAATGCAAGGAGGTGCAGCTCAAATACTTGGTCATCTTCCTCCGCCATAATTACTCATTCAAGGAATGAACCTTGAGGAAGTTCCTCAAGGCAGGGAAAACGTTGGGCAGCCACCTGTGTTTGCACTGGATTAAAGAGGGTATTAGTAAAATTACTTGTGGTTTGCACTCATTCTCTAGCAGAGATCCCAAGCCTCTGCTGTGTTAGTAAGTCATTAGTATGGTGCTGGGGACCCTTACAGTAAATACGTTGGATCAAATCCTGCAGTCCAGTTCACTGATACCAAGATCGAAAGATTTCTGTCCAGATGTTAATTTCTGGATGTCATTTTAAATTTGATTTGATTTAATTAAATCTATTTAATTTTCTCAGAAATAAACCCCCAAACCTTCAAACAAACCCACAAACAGCTAATACTGGCTAGCATGTTAACCATCTAGCTGGATATATCTTAAAATTATTATTATTATTATTATTTTTAATCAATAAGAGACAGGTTTTGTTTGAGTGCAAATGTTACCAAGCTTTATCATCAATGGTTCAGGGAACGTCCAAGGATCTCCAAGATCACTAGTTGAAGCATTCTTCTGAGGAAACAAGGCTCTCAAAACTGCTTTAACTGTTTGGTTCTACTTCTGAAAGTAGATTCTAAATATTGCCTTTATACCAAAGTAAGCCTTTATTTACCTGCACTTGGCGAACAACATTAGCCAACCTCTTGGTACATGGATCTTCATGTTTAATAGCTTCATGAATTTCACCGTCCGCAATTATACCGAATATTCTGGGAAGGTTAGAGTTGTTGGGACCGAGGACAACTGGGTTGTTGCTGTCACAAACAAAATACGTACTCCAATTAAATCACTGCTTACGTAAAAACATTATCCGAAGTGTTTTACATGTCAGTTAAGTGATTTTTGAAATATAGTGTTCTAAACCTGCTTATTTACACCTAAGTTTCTCTCAGCTGAGTAAGCATGCACAGCTTTGTTGCTTGCTTTTGACAGAATGTTCCCTCTCCTGTTAATATTTAACCAGCCGATTCTTTAATCGGCCCCCACTTTATCAGGAAGAAGTTCTGGACTTTACAGAACTGCTGAGTTCCAAGCAGATGGGACTGTAAACAGCGTGACAGAAATACTCTGCCTAAAAGGGCTTACTCCTCTTTCTCTCTCTCAGTGCTGCAAGGGGGAGGAGATTGTGTCACTGGCATCGGGAGCACCAGTGACTTCAGCTCTCCGTCAGCACTCACTGACACAGCAAGTAAGCAGTTCTGCTCCCTCTTTCCCAGCCAAGTGGAGGAGTGCTGCCAACCAGGGATCTGAGTGGAAAACAGGATCTGCTTCCAGCCCGGCCACCTACCACTGCAGGAACGCAGAGACTGTCAACGTAGGACTGACAGAGCACCCCCAGAAGTACGTAGCGAGGCTCAGCCACCTGCACAGGGCTGGGTACAAAAGCTTGCTGGGTACTGCGGTTCCTGCTCTCTAGATAAATCTCTATATGCAAACGTGTAGCATTCTTACGGTGTCTCTGCACAGCTGTACTACCATCAGTACAGAGACCTTAGTTGTCACCACCCATTTGGAGACCTTGCCTTGGTAAAGCAACACAGAGACACACAAGTTATTCACACAGTAGGAAAAAACACCCTTTTCTTTTCTATTTTTCTACTAAAATATAACACAGCGTCGGCCAGAACAGGGTTACTACATACTATTCCAGAAGCTGACATTCCTCCACTCAAGTCTGAAGTGCAACTTGCACTAGAATATTTTTTTTCCTCTTTCTATTGACCTGTAAGAGGGAGCACAAATCTAAAGCAGCAGCTGTGGGACAAGGTGCTTCCAGTAATAAGGGAAATTGTCATTACAAACGTAATAATGGAGATAGCGCTGTACCACGAATTCATCTGTTATTTCTCTGCTTCATACTTTGTTTTGTTGATACTCAAGCTTTTGGAAAGCAAAAAAAGTGCAAGTCTACTTTAAAAGGTTATGAAAAGAGGGCTGCAAGCACACAGGTGGTGGGTGCTCTTAAGTAAAAAAGTTGATATGTAAAACCAGAGTAGCAAAAATTTTCCTGAAGTCTTCTGTAGAAGTTGCCAACTGATCCTTTCCCATCACGTAGATATAAAGCATCCAGAAATTCTTCCAAGCCATACAGCTATTAGTTAAGACAAGAACACTGACTGTTTAAAAACGAAAAAGAAACCCAGCAATAACTTCATGGAAAAAAACCACAACCATTTGACATTCCCAATTATCTTCTCTCAAGCATATGCAGATTTACCTGGCAGTTTCTCAAGTTTTGGAAAACAAATGCAAGGAAAGGACCTGCAAAGCAGCCTACTTTCTGCATTAACATCAAGACTTTGCCTTACCTCTCGATTAGGTCACACAGATAATTGAAAGTATGAACAGCTTCTTCTTTATCTTCATGAAGCGGAAGCCATGATAACCAGTGTGGCAGGACTTCTTCAACATTTACACAGTCGGGCTTGAACTTCATTATCTTCCCTACAGCTGAAATGCAGTTCTCTGTCGCATTGACATTCTCTTTGGTTTTGGCATCTGGTGACTGAATGACTCTCACCAGCAATGGAAGCGCCTCTAATTGTTAAACAACACAAGAATCAAGTTTAATGCACAATTAGCTTACTTCATTAACATCACAAATTCTACCTGAGACAATTGCATGTATTAAAAATAAGATATTTTTTTTTTGTGGCCCAGGCACCAAAATCCAGTCACCCCAGTGCCCCGCTACGTTCAAGGTTTTTCCCTGCTCTATAATCGTGATGTGAAAACCAAACAGACAGACAAAGTTACACAAGGAAACACAAGAAAACCTCTACTGCAAAAGTCTGGGTTTGGTTACTAAGTTCAGATGAGGAAAAAAAAACCCAAACACACACACACCTAAATCTTCCTGACTCTCTCAACTGGAGTTCTGCAACCTACAACATACAAGATGTTGTAATTTATAGTAAAAAGAGACAACAAGCATTAACTTGCTCTAACAGGTTCTATAAACCTGGGATGAGGAAAAGCACCAACACAGCGATCTTCAGGTTAATTTGGTCTGTAGTGCATGTCTACAGCGTACCCCTGCGGCACATCTAGTGCTTGTGTGCACGTATATACGTATGCACACACCTCCCATCACTGAAAGGTGCACTAGGGAAAGCTCACAGGAGCAATCTCCTCCGGTGAATCCACCCGTCATGGCTTAGATTGTAAAAATCAAACATCAAGGCAAAATGTCAATTTACTTGCCAGGTTAATAGCCATTATATGGTTTCTTTTTTTAAATAGTCATGCAGGTAAACCACATGCACACGTCTAAATTAGCATTAATGTCATGTTTTTTCTTGCTAGTGCCCATCCAAACTTTGGAGCACTCAACATGCACGCAGGAACAATTGTCCTTGTGCTCTTGTGCTAAAAATATGATGCTAAAGCTGTGAAATTCTGTATCAGCCCAGAAAACAGGTTGTGGAATTGTGCAGAAAGCACACTTCAAAATAACTCCAATTACTGAGGAAGAGCGAGATCTCACACTATTTCTTTTTGATGAGTAAGTAGCAGCTTTGCAGTTAAGGAATATTCAATGACACCTGCTTATATTAACTTCACTGAATCAGATTTTGGAAGAATTTAGCAGCTATGGAAAAATGTGATTAGCCCTAAGCTAGATACGGACACTTGTGGAGCTGCTAAACACAACAGAACTGCAGAACCACTGGTCATCAGATCCATTAGCTTGTGTACTGAATGTAGGACAACAAGGCTGGACTTTCCTGCAAAGCAGAATTTGTTTCATAGAAGTCTGTAACACCCAGGCAAACTGAGGCTGTAATTTATACCTCAGGTTTTTATGACTGCTGAAGCTACATCTCCATCTGTGTACTCTCATACTCCTTAATACTAATGGATGACTCTGTAGGTATGTGTGTCCTTGCAGCTCTAAGGTTAGGAGGGCATCAAGAATTCACTCAGTGTAGTCTCCTCCCTACAGCTTAGCAGACAAGTTTTCTTCTTATCTAGAAAACAAAACTATTCTGACATTAATGTTCTGGTAGATAATCCCTCAAACCCCCTTTTGACTATAGAAGATAATGTATAATAATAATAATAATAGGGGTTTTTTTCCAAGGACTGAGTGCTCTGACATCTTGCACTGCCAAAAGTTTTGAGGCCACTGATGCAACTATATTCTTCCACCAACAAAAGAAACAGAAGCAATGCTGACAGTCACACAAATTGTAACCTTGTAATTCCATTTAGAAAGTTACTTGATACGCTGCAGTTTTTCCTTCAGTCTTATTTCTTTGTTCTTTACTAGTTCTATTTTATTTTTGTAACGTCATGATGTACCTCTTGTGCCATGTACAAGTTCTCCCTATATTCCCGGATTTTTTAAGCTGACTGCCAAAACCACTCATGTTAATACATCTACTTTTTCTGAATAGTCACAGGTCTTTACGTCCTGCTACAAACTTGCAAGAGAACAATATACCAGTGCTATATATGAATCAGTAAAGAAGTTTAATTGTAACTAAAAGCTCACAAACATGACATTTTCAGAGAAGAGAGTAAAAACCTATGGGGTAGAAACCTTCTCCTGCCATGGATTGTTTCTAATCACATCACATCTTTGTCTACTAAAATAAACCACAAAGTTCTTTCATGTACGTACAAAAGTATTTTAAACACTTTTGAGGTGCCTGCTAATAATCTGTACGCTGTAAAGTAAAAGGGTTATTTTATCTAAACACCCAACTAAGGGAGAAGCCAAGTGTCTGGGTTTAATCAAGGACTATTTGTTCAAATACAAAGAAAAGGATCAAAGCAGTTATAAATTTTAAGTGGGCCAAGGTAAAGTCTAAGGAATTAAAACTAAAACTAGACTTCAACAGATGCTAACCCCCCTGCAAATCTCCAAAATCAGATCTATCTTGACCTCAGTCTCTACTCCTCTAGTTTTGGGACGAAACTTACGGAAGAATTTCCAAAAAAACCAAACCAAACCACACCACACCACCTTTGAGGAAGTATGTTTCTAGACAATTTTAAATTTTATTGCTCTTAATGTTTTACTGAAAGGGTTCATCCTGCTTTTTTTTTTTTCTTTAAAAAAAAGACACCTCATCTTGATGGTCACCATGTGTCAGTTACATTTACATTCATAGTGAAAATTACAAGCTCTATTGATGTAAAATAGACTTGTGTTAAAGCCCTAGTTTATCCCTACCACATGGTTCTTATTTTCCTTAATTCAGCTGATACAGCTGACTGTTTATTTTCTCTAAAATGGGGAAAAAAAACAAACACAAACTCTCTGATAAATGTTGTTATTTAGTGTGAAAAATTAACTTCGTTGACTGGCAAGAAGAGCACCAGCAAACGATCATTTCTTTAAATTCAAGACAAATTTGAAGTTCTAGAGAAACTCAAGACATTCAGGAAAAAAAGCCAAGTGTTTCTGATAGGCATTATCATACTCATTCAATTTCTTAGTCGCGACCTTTTTATATAGTGGGAAAGCAGAGAGACTCACTAGTTGTATTTTAGGCAACTCCTTAATAGAGGTCACTGGTTAACTTTTCCAGACATCCAAAGGGTTTTGCATCAACATGTAACCACATTGGTGTTAGTAAAAAGCAACTATGAGGCAGGTAGGTACCAGAAACCTATTTTTTATGAAATGAACAGTTGCATGTCAGACCATATTTTATTTTTTTTTTTTGCTTTTAAAAAAGTAAATCAAGTTTGCTGAGCGCTTCGCGCTGCAACAGAAATGCTAAGCAGAACATCACTAAAAACCCAAGGAATTCAGGTACTTTACTAATCAGCACCAGTCTGCCACACAAGTTATACCGGCAATCTCTTTCTCTGCCAAAGGGAAGAGACCTCATTAACTATTATTTTGTAAATTTTTAATTTCTTATTTCCCCCCCCACCCCAGAACCACGTGTTCAAGTAGTTTTACTGTATGTACCTGTGCAAAAAGGACGATAGCTGTCTCCACCAAACTGTGCCATAACTCCAACACCGTAGGCAGCCGCTTGCCTGACCTCTGGGCTGTTGTCACATATTGACTGCAGCATTGGCCTCAGGAAGTACTCGGCGTACTTGAATGAGGAGGGGCTGCAGTGCTCCACAATGTCGTCAAAAATGCACAGCCCCCACTGCCTGTCTGGCCACGGCCTGTGTGGACACTGCATCAAAAACAGGGCACATTTAAGCCACCTTAAAGTTGGTTCATTTTTGTAGAGTCAATGAATATATCAACAGAATAATTATAGTAACAGCAGTCTGGTATTTTTGCTAAAATCTTTCTGGATTAAACTTAATCCCACAAACACATAATTTTCTGTACTGACACTTGCAGCAATGCCACAAACAAAACAAAATCCAGGTGAATGTCTGAGCTAATTAGATCATGATTTTAGGCTAAATATTTTATTCACAACTTCCATTTCACTCTCTGTTACCTAGTTCAGTCTCAATTTTGCCCGCTAGCCTGTAACACTTTTTTGAAATCCATTTTACAGCGTATTGGACACTCCCAGAGAAATTACATCTCTCAAAATAGTTGTGTGGATCAACCATTCTGAGTGTTGCAACACAGGAATTAGATGTAGCACAGCAGCACAGCTGTTCAAAAAGCACAGGGCAATACAATACTTGATGCAGAATAAACCTGCAACACTTTTATTTTGTAAAACAGTAATTGCTACATTCTATCTACCACGTTCTCGAAGATTCCAGCATGGAAGGCCTATCAACAGCTCAGAAAAAAAAAAATAATCAAAGTCAAATTAAAAGAAAGCAAGGTACTTACAATTAAGTTGACAATTAGTGGAAGTAGTCTTTCAAACCAGGGCAGTACCTTCTCCTTATAACTGCTGAATATTGAGTGCAAAATGTCCGATACTTTAGTCAAAATATAAACGTCACTGTCATCCTGATAGGAAAAGGATACAAGTCACGTTAAGACTAACAATCTTTAAAATTGGGGAAGTCACATGAAATGCTAAGGTCTCTAAACTAATGGAATAAAGTTGTTCAATGACTTGGTTTTGTAAACCCAGTTCTTTAAACTCCACTGCTTTTGCACTCTTGACCTAATCACAGAATGAAAGAATCGTAGAACGGTTTGGGTTGGAAGGGAGCTTGAAACATCACTTAGTCCAACCTCTCTGCCACGGGCGGGGACATCTCTCACTAAAACAGGTTTCTCAAAACCCCATCCAACCTGACCTTGAAACACTTCCAATCATGGGGCACCCACAACTTCTCTGGACAACCTATTCCAGCGTTTCACCACCCTCATCATAAAAAAACCTCTTCCTATGTTCAATCCAAGTCAACCTTTTTTAATTTATAAACGTCCTTTGTCCTGGCACCAGTGGCCCTGGTGAAAGGTCTCTTTTCAACTTTCACCTAAGCCTTCTATATACTGAAATGCTGCAATGAGGTCTCTCCAGAGCCTTCTCTCTTATCCAGGCTGAACAACCCCAACTCTCTCAGCCTTTCTTTACAGAAGAGGTGCTCCAACCCTCTAACCACTGTTGTGGCCCTCCTCTGGATCTGTTTCAACAGGCCCATGTCTTTCTTGTACTGAGAACCCCAGACCTGGATGCTCAGTTGAGGTCTCAAGAAAGCCGAGCAGAGAGGGAGAATCACCTGCCTCAACTTGGTGGCCACACTTCTTCTTGGCAGGGGTGCTCTCAATCCATTCATCCCCCAATCTGTACTGATATTGAGGACTGCCCCGACCAAAGTGCAGGACCTTACACTTGGCCTTAACGAACTTCACAATGTTCATGTGGTCCCACCACTAAAGCCTGTCCAGGTCTCTCTGCATGGCATCCTTTTCCTCAAGTGCATCAACTACATCACTAAGCTTGGTGTTGCCAGCAAACTTGCTCAGGGTGCAACTCAGTCCCACAACCTTTGATGTTAGTAAAGACGTTCAACAGTACTGGTCCCAGTACAGACCCTTGAGGGACATCCCTTCTTACAGATCTCCATTTGGACATAGAACTGTTGAATGCAACTCGTTGGA
This sequence comes from Nycticryphes semicollaris, assembly GCA_013400055.1. NCBI lineage: Eukaryota > Metazoa > Chordata > Aves > Charadriiformes > Rostratulidae > Nycticryphes > Nycticryphes semicollaris. The sequence goes on from VXBJ01003729.1 coordinate 590,173, forward strand.
GGTGGCCATCCAGAAAACTCCTTATCCACTGAACAGTTGATCCATCAAATTAATCCCTCTCCAATACAGAGAAAAAGGATGATGTGTGGGACTGTGTCAAAGGCCTTACAGAAGTCAAGACAGATGATACCAATTGCTCTTCCTTAATCCACCAACGCAGTCACTCCATTATAGAAGCCATCAGATTAGCCAGGCATGATTTGCCCTTTGTGAATCCATATCAGTTGTCTCTAATCACCTCCCTGACTTCATGTGCCTTGACATAGCTTCCAGGAAAACCTGATCCATGATCTTACCAGGCACAGAGTGAGACTGACTGAGTGGCAGTTCCCAGGGCTGCCTTTTTACCATTCTCAAAATTGTAGTTGATTTCTAGTACTGAACTGCATAGGACTTGAAGGTTTGTTTCAGGGTCATAAAAATTTTATCGAGACAAATACCATCTTATGCAAATTTACTGCTTCAGTGGATTCTCATTACAGAATACAGAGGGCCCTTTCCCTCTTCTCTACCTTACAGATACTGCAACAATCTTTTCTTGAAAAGTACATGGCTTTTGTAGCAGGAAGGTAAGAGATATATAATCTTCTCATCATTTAAACTCATTTTTCACAATGCCCAATTAATGCACGAAACTGGGAAAGCAAAAATCCTTAGTTCAAATCCAGCTTTCAGTTCACGTTATAACTGCAAGTGAGGCTCGTTCCTGGGACACACTCTTGTTGGGAAAACCCTGTGGCTTTATTTTAAAGCCAGTTCTGTTGTACTCAGTATGGGTCCTTTAATCAGTTTATACTTTAACAGGCAGGGAAAACAGAATACACGTAGTTTCTGGTCCCTAGTGAGAAACTGGTAAGTACTTCTCATACAACAGGCAGCTTCCCACTACTATTAAAAGCTTCCCTGGGTAGACAACTTCTGCATTGTCAAGGCATAATTCAAGCAATAACTTATGAACACACACACAAAAATGGAGGCAGAGAATAGCTGCAGCACACCACAAGGTCCACCTGGCCTAGTATTGCCTGGTTACTAATAGCTGATAACAGATGCTCAGGGGGAGAACATAACACTTGCATAGCATATGCCTTCTCCCACCCTCTATCAAACCAGTTTTGTTATTGCCTAAGCTAAGGCTATATTTGAATATCTTACTGAAACTACTGCTCTAATATCTTTTGTGACTTCTGTACTCCCTTGTATTTCTGCTGCCTTGAGGTAGGGCTTCATAAACATATTCTGGGATCAAAGGTATATATTCAAACGTTAGTCATTACCATATGTTAATTTGTCCATATGGCAAGTGACATTCTAGTCCCACTCCTACTTTCACAGGGTAATGCAAAAAAGTCTTCCTTGCAGTCTTTAAAAAAAAAAAATCAGCAAGGTCAAATATAAATTAAAGCATTTTTTAAAAATGCCTTGCAACTCTGTTGCAGAACATGAACTCAGCTTTTTTGAAACTGCTCCTTGCTAGCTTTTTCTCTCATTATCACTACAGAGTGACACATAAGAAAAGAAAAAAAGATAAGAAACCACCTAACTCACTGCCTACAAGAATGAACAGTAAACATTGAAAGAAGAAAGGGACTGAAGTCAGGAAAGGCTCCTGGATCAGAACTATTATTTTTTGATCCCCAGCAGTATGTAGGTGCCAGAAAATCATCCTTCTGAGTGCTGGCCCTAATGTTCCCAAAGGAGGCTCAAGAACTGTATTGTTATTTAAGAATGTATTTATGTATGGGTGCATGATCTGTTAAGATATCTTCTGAAGTCGGCATACAGGTTAAACTCATGCTTCACAGTTCAACTTCACACCTACATTGTCTGGCAAAAAAATTTCCTAGTTCTTGAGTTTACTGAGTATTCTTTGTGTCTCATGTTGCAAGCAGCAGTTGGTTATTGTTCTTTATTACTCCCTCCATACCAATAACAAATTTAATAGAATGATCATCTCCCTTCTACAGTCACCCCTACTTCAAACTAAAAAAGCTAATTTGGTCTCTTAGAAAGAATACTTTGGTATTCTCTCATAAACAAATACATTATGCCAGCTGTACATCCTACTGTCCTCCTCTGATACTATTTTAGGTCTATTCTTTTTGAGACAGGCTCCTGATATGTCAGAGACATGTCAGAGATCTGGGTATCACAGGTGTGCTCAAGAGTAAGAGGCACTTAGGTGTTAAGGCACAAAGGAAAAGCAAGTCAGCAGGGGTAGGCCTCAGATTATCACTGACACAGCATTTGACAGGAGACTATTTAAAGTCAACTAAGAATTGTTTGAGAGGATGAAGAAAATGAAGAGATGTATTCTGAGCTTCTTCCTTCAGAAGACTGGACAAGGAAATCTTTCACATTTTCTAATTCACACATGTAGCATGACCCATTTCTTTTCTGGAAGTGTTGAAGGAATATGGTAACAGAACATTCTTCCAGGAAGAAATAGTTCTGAGGATGCACTATACATTAATTGAGGAGCATAGCACATCCGTGTAATGTATTTCTATCCTAATGCTTTACAAGTGTAAAAACTCCCCAAACCGACTTACTTCATCTTGTAATGACTCTTCAACTTGTTCGTCGTAGTCTTCATCTTGTCTTTTCACTATATTAAAAAACAAATACTAAACCATTACTTTTCTACAAGTGCATAAGAAGACTGTGAAAGGGAAAAATGATTCAGAAACAAATTTAGAAAGTAGGGAACAGTAGCTGAAGATTGCAACAGGAATTTTGCCTTTAAGAAGCTTCAAAGAGCTTTCACAGAAAAACAGCAAGTATGATGACACATGAGCGCATGAGATAGAAATAAATACGCCAGCTTATCCACAAGGACAAGAGAAGTGCATAGAAGTAAGAAACTATCATTGCTTTAAGAAAACTGCAATAACCAGATTAAAAAAACCCCACAGAAACAATGCACCACATAAATGTGCACTGTCTTCAAGTAAATTTGTCCATCAACTTTTGATTAAACTACAGTATTTCTGCAGATGATGCCATCTTCATCCTCCTAGAGTTTACAAATAGAACTCATGCACTGCCTTGTTTCAAAGCCCAATTACCTTATATAAACATGCAAATTAAAAAAAAAAAACTGTTCAGAAATCATAAGGAATTCTGCTTTAAAGAACCACCATTATCACGTTAACAGGAACTTACCCTGTCTTAATTCTTGATTTTTAAAGTGCTCTTCTAGCTTTCCTTTCAATATTCCTCCAAGTTCTTCAAAATGTTCATTGTTAAGGCATCCATCTCCCATTACCTCAATGCACTAGTGAAATAAATAAAAAGATCACTTTTTCAGCTTTAAGTGCCATGAACAGTCTCGATGCAATCTAAGCACACAGAGAATATTAATGCATGCTCTAAGTGATCACCAGCAAAAACAATACTAGTAGAAAATATATAGTGTAATCAATGCTTAAATTCATAGAANCTCTGATCATTTTAGTGGCCCTCTGCCCCTTCAAACAGGTCCATGTCCTTCCTATGTACATTTCAAGCACCTGACTTCAGTGGTTTGCAGTTAAAATGAACATTTGGTAATTATTTTAGGTTAATACTTTTGTACTTTGCTGGTTTTTTTCTTGCAAAAAAAAAAAAAAAAAAAAGCATAACTAAGGTTTTCAATCAGCTACAAAAATATTTATAGTCAAACCAAAATTGATGTCGAGAAGCCCTCTGTGTCTTCCAGCCATATAAATCAACGTCAAACACACGTCCTTTCTTGCCATAAAAAGCTACACACAGTAACACCACAAAATTCATAACAAAGAAAGTTACCTTTGCAAAAGAATGCATTATTTCTGAAAGAACATCTGAATCTGGTTCTGTCCCAATGGCTTTGATGAGCGCATCGCACATGAAATGCCACATCTGGGTGAGGTACTCTGGCCCACGAACTCTAGCGCATTCAAGAAGGAGGGGCATCGACTCCGCTGCTGCCACTCGAACACGTTTCACAATTAAGGCAATAAAACATTGAAAGCCAACATGCAGTGCTTAGAATTTAAGCACCCACCATAATGAAAATACTACTTTTCCCACCTGAAATGGAATTTTTTAAAAGAATTACATTCCAGTGCATCGGGTTGCTTAAGTAGACACAGATTAAGATCATAGGAAAATTGAATTGTTTGCTACCTAAAACCTGTTTCAAGCCTGTTTCAGGCCATGACAGAAAAGCTACTCGAGTTCTCCTTCACTGCATCAGCACAAACATCACTTTCTCTACCGTTTGCTTTTAACATTACAGACATGCTTATTTAAAAAGAAACTGGGGGAAAAAGTAGGATACGTTGCCTAAAATAGTGCGTAAAACAACGTTCTCAGAAGCAGTTTCTGCTATAAAGCAACAGAGTATTTTAGCAGTAACACTTGCAATTCATTTAGGAAAAAACCAGTAAGCAGCACTGATTCTTCCAAACTAAGTTTCCATTTTCACAGTAGAATTCATTAATAGGATATCATCATGGAAATAGAACTTCAACAGGGGAACCATCAGCTTTACGACTTGCTCTGTGTACTCAACGAATCCTTCTTTTAGCTCTTTTGCATAGCAAACCTGAAACATAAAGCACAGAAATGCCACCTTTAAGGGAAAATACTGTTACTAACATTTTTCAACTATGCAATGGTGAGAAAGATTGTTCAAAGCTTACAGGGTTTTTTATTTAAATTTGTTCTAAAACACATGTAATAGTTCCTTTACTTATCCCCTCTACTGTGTTCTTTTAAGACCCCCTGATAAGAGTATGAGTCTCAGTCTTAGCACATACACACATTTTTCAATCAGAATTCAGAAACGTTAGCATTCACAAAAAGGAACTTCTCTTTAACACCTTGAATTTCTTCAGAGGTTTGCTAACAAAGGAAAACTATCTGTTCATCTTGAAAACTGAAGCTCCAAACTGAAGATCAAATAAGCCACATGCAATGAAGTGTGTGACATCCAAACTGAATACCGTCACCTGAAGAAAAACAGACCTACCTCACTTGATACTATAAAGATTATTTTCGCTGAGATTTTGGCTTCAGACTCAATTGTCCAGCAATACACAGATCACCAAAACTATCCTAACTACTCACCAGCATCTGGCATGCAGTTGCTTTTTCTTCAAGGCCTGCAGTTTTGATTCCAAAACTTTGCTGATCTCCTAGGTTTACAAATTCCCAACCATCATCATCACTCATATTCTCCATATCTTGTGCTGTTATACAGAGGGGGGAGAAAAAAAAGTTAAAATAATCAAAAAGTGCTGCAAAAGCGTATATTTCAGTGCTTTTTTGAAGAAAAACATTATGCTAAACCTACTGTCTAAAAGAGCTACTTCAGGTTTAATGGATGCAGTCTTCATTAAAGGTCCCATGACAACAGGAAGGTACTGCTGGAATTCCTTTCCAAGAATTTTACACATTCTGGCCCATGCTGAGATCATGTAAGAAATCTATAAAAGAGAAGAGTCAGAATTTTCATGTCCTGCATTTTCTTTCAATGCGTACTTAAAAGGAAAGCATAACAGAAGAACATTATACAATGACTGTCTAAAAATAATGTACCACTAGTGCATAAAACTTGTTTCAAAGAGAACTCATCCAATATGCAATCCATAAAAAACCCCCACATCCTCAAAAGACTTGACTCAAGTCTTCATCTGTAGTACTGCATTGACAGTACTTCTGATCATAGTTACTACGCATGTAAAATGTGACAGTAGAAGGTGTACTTGTAATGCTATCATGACTGTCCTGAAAAGTAAATTTCCTTCTGAAGTAAATAATTTCCTGCATTTAAATAATACTACTGAGCCACGTTTATGAAAATAGCAAAGAGAGAAATGCTATGTTTTCACAGGAGTGTTTGTGTCAAATACACAAGTCAAAATAGCTCGCCACTCATCAGAACAGCTGTCTAACAAGTCTTGTTGAACTATTTATAAAAAGGTGACAGCAAAGGAGTAGGTCATACAGTGCCAAACAAAGGAGTTACTAATACGCAAGGAATGATTACCCACTTGCTGAAATTTCTTCAGCAAATATAGGTCCTGGAAGCCCCATTTCCTAAACACACTTCTGTGGAAGATTCTGAGGCCATCTTGGGGCAATCAAGCTCAATTTTTGTAAGACATGCTGAACAATTAGTCTGAAGGTGTAATTACATGGCAGGGACATGGGGATACGACAGAAACATCACATGTACAAAGTATGTTTTTAATACTAACTGAAGAGCTATGCACTAGGGAGACAATTTTAACATACCTGAGGATCATCATCTTCTAGATCACTAAAATCTGTTTGCGTCTTCAACAACAGCTGCATTACATCTGATGCATCCTGCATAAACTAGATACAGGAAACAACTCTGTTTTAAAAGGCAAATTAAAAAGGTACTTTCTCAGATACTAAAATGCTTATTTAAATTGGTGCTGAGTCCAAGACACTACCAAGACATAAGCCATAGCTGGAATTAAGACTGAGAAGCAGATAAAAGTGAAACCACAAGTTCTTTTTCCAGAAGCATCATTAAGTCATTCTTATCTTGAGCTTTACTGTATCTTCTGTTCATGTACTTGAAAGCAGACGACTATTTAAATAAAGCACTACATAAATAAATACTAATATTCACAAGAATTATCTGACAAGTCTAACTTCCCCAGATATCCTCCTTACTACTTTGACTCCTTTATGGAATTGGGATAGAAGCTGAGAGCAGGAGCTACCTACTGAAGCTAGTAATGTTTTAGGTCACATCAGGTGCTCCAATGGTATTACATCTACCGTCTTTTCACTCCCCATGTTCCCAGTAGTTCTCCAAGAATAATTTATTAAACATCAGTTGTGTTTAAAATGTGTTTATAAATTAAGTTGCATGAATAGTATGTTTACCAGTGGTTCTTCTAAGTCAAATTAAAGGGCTAGTAATTTCACATGAGAGGCCATTACTATTTTTGTACTGTGTACATCGCATTATTTTACTTTGAAGTGTGATTTTCTGTTTTTTTCACTCAAAAAAATGAAACTCTGTAATGCAAACTTGTATCAGAACATTACTTAAGACTCCTATGTAGCCCTTCACAGTTATTTCTCGCTACTGTTAGAGTCATGTTTGAACCAGCTTCTAAATCAGCCCGGCCAAACACATCAAGCCTCATGACAAGCAAGTACTTCAAGTTCTATTACAAGCGCATCTAAACTTTTTCAGGCATCTGCATACAAAAACGCTGCAAAGTTTCCTTTGACTACGTGCATTTTACCCACCATTCTGACACTGCCCAAAGGATGCTATGAAATTTCTCTTAAGGCAAAAATAAAAACCCAAATGAAGATAAAATGCTCGATTTCAGCGTTGTTCACCACGACAGAATAGCTTAAATTGTAATAAACTCTTAAGGTTCTATTGTTAATTTGTGAATCTAATCAGCAAGACAGTCACCTCAAATGAAAACAGGAAGACAAGCATAGAAATCAGCAACAACACAGCTGTATGCTTAACTAGTGAATATATGAATTCAACGCAAACATTGCAAAACCCAAAGACATTTAAAAATATGACTCTGGGCATTATTTGAACCATTAGATAAGATCTAACCTTACCTTTTCTTTACCAACAGCAAGACCAATTAGGCTGATGCACTCAATAGTCTTTCCTCGTAAGAGTCTTAATTCCTTCTGAACAGCATTCTCAACAATGTGTTTTAAAGAGGGCATAAATAAGTCATAGTAGGGAACAAATTTCTCCTCTGCTGTATCTGCCACTGATGCAATTGAAGTCACAACTTGCTCCAAAACCAGCTTAGTACCTTTCTGTATCAACTTGGAAAGAGGAAGAATAAAGTGTTATATTTCTAAAGCACATATTTTAGTTAAAAACACATCAAAAGTAACAATTTGCTTTTGTACGTATCCTAATTCTTGCCAGTTTAGACCAACATCAGCAGATACATATGTACTGGTTTATTTCAGAGGTCTGAGTTCAGCTACACTTACTCTGCATATGTAACAAGGTTACACTCACTGAAACAATTTGTTCAGTACATTATACCTCTTGTAATTTTATCACCATGGTGGAATGAAGATGCTTCACTAGATTATCCAAATATGGAATAAGCAGTGACTTGGGACAATCTTCAGTGAAGTTAATGAGTGCTGCAGCTGCATGGGCTTGAACACGCTGGTTGCCTTGATCCTCCATGGTTTGCAGAAGAGCTGCTATCACCTGGAAAAAAAAAAAGTTTATTTTCAGAAGAACAGGTTTCTGAAGAGGACACAGTTTTACCACTGGTTTGGGGGATTTTTTTGGCTATTCTACTACTTGCCTTCTCATGAAATTTCTTTTGAAAACCAGGTGCGAAGTCAGTTGCCATTTGTCCAATAGCATTACAAGCGGCGTATCTTACTCTTGGATGCTGAAAAAGTATTTCCCTCAGAGTTAGCAAGTAGTCGGGAGAGCAGAAATAAAAATATTTCAAATTAATTATTAAAATTATACTTACAGGATCCTGAAGGAATAGCAAAACGAAATTAACTATCTCATTTAAAATTCCCTCCATTTGTTGGTGGCAACCTTCTCCAATGGCTGAGAGAGCCATCAAGCCAGCGTGCCTGTATTTCCAGTCAGCTACAAGAGAGTGAAAATGAAAATAAATGTTCATTCCGGAAACTAAAAAGCATTATAAAGATAAATCACGTTTTTTGAGGGGTGACGAACAGGAGGAGGAAGAGCGAAGAGTAGGAGAGGGAAGGGAAATTGATGCATCTACTTGATTTTTCAAATACTTTTCGTTTTTCCTCATACATACTTCCAGAGATGCATAAAAAATCGTGTATCTAATCCAGACCCAATCCAGATCTAGAACAAAAAAATTCTTAATTGCTGATGCAAGTACGTACATAGTACTAACACCTGGGAACTGCATTTTAATTAAATGAGCTTTTTTCCTCTTCTGCATTTTGTTAATGGTATCAGAACAGCTTATACTTTCCTCTTTTGGTCAGGAGGGGAAAAAAAGCATAATGAACCAAACAATATCTACATTTAAAATAAATAATCAGTAATAAAGTATTCAGCCTTCAGGGATGTAAGGCCTTCCCTGCCTTCAAGTCCTAGCAGCCTATTCTCAGGCCAGTGAGTATTGTTGAAATGGATCTTTCACACCCCTCTCCTTTCTCCTTTAGGCAAGAGAAACATGAGAAACTCAATTTTTTTTAAATTTGTTTTTTAACAGAATCTTTTTTGGTGCTAGAAACCATGGGGATTACAAAAAAGAAAATCAGAAGAACAAACAGGTTTATCAAACAGAGGGAAAGGCACGTAACAGAACTTCTTTCCCAAAATAATGCAAGATTTCATTATTACTGGTAATGTATTAAATTCCTGGAATGAAGAATACTACTCTTCAGAGCACTGGAATCCTTACAAGCTTCTGGAATCCTGGAAGCTTCCGTTTGAGCAGAGTGAGATGAAATACCATCTTGACAGAAGGTGCAGTGAAGAAGCAGCTTATTTTGTGCTATTTAAGTTCATTGGATGTTCCTAGTTAAGCCTGCACCTCGTTAGGCTCATTGCATTCCTATTAGCATGCATTCCAGCCCTGAAATCAATGGTACTTCAAAATGAAACGCAATCATGTTTGGACCATCTGGCTACCCAATCCAAACACAGAAGTTTAAAATTATTGTTTCAATAAACGTTGTGAGAAAAGCATCAGGAATAAGAGAAGGGAAAGTTTGATTTCTGAGAGTACTGATGACGGTTTAATCTAAATGCCTTCTTCACCTTTCCTTCCACCTCCTTACCAGTGACAGCTCCTGAACCAAGCAATATTTATTGCACTTCTCTTTTCCAGAGAGTACTAATGATCACAGAAAGCTCTGATCCAACAGAAAGAAAGCATCAGGCATCAACTGCATGACTACTCCCCTTCCCAGGAGTCAGGTCTCACAGCCATCAGACTCAACATCTTTCTGGGTGTACTACAAAACTAGGCATTTGCTAGCCTTAAGGTTGTCCACACTGGAATAGTCAGGTTAATCTGTTTCATTAATAAAACTGTCTTCACAAAAAAACCAAATTCATTCCAAACATCCATACCAGTGTTCACATTCTACAGGTGGTACCTTGAGTAGCCCCATATTCCATATCCAATACGGTAACAGTCTGTTTTGCACTGGATTTTAAATCATGAAGGTAGGAAAAGTACCCAGAACTTTTTTTATCCTCCACTTCAAAGACTCAAAGCACAAGGTCAAGTGAAAGCACATGCAACAAATGCACGATTTTTTTTGAATGATTGGCTGATCAAGTATTACAGGTATTTTAAGAGGAAAAGAAGCATACATAGCAACTGATAAGAAAATTTGGAACCATCTCATAAAACATTAAAATCAGCATACCAAAAAGACTGCCAGCCTACCACAGACTTCCCTAGTTTAGTCCATCAAATTACAGCAATAATTAACAAGAACAACACATTTTCCTGGTATCAAAATTCCTGGAAAGGAAAGAATAATAAAAAAAAAAATGCAGTTACTTACGATTCTGAAGCATTTGCATAATATGTTCTTTAATCATCGGTAAAACAAGTTTTCCTCCAAGTCCACAGGCCATTCTGTCCAGTGCACTCTCACCAGCAACTGCATTGCTAGACAACAGTTACAGAAATATCAGTGGTTTGATATCTACAATAAAACAAACAGTTCAACAGGGCATAGAAGTGCCCTTTCTTGCAGTTCTACTGTTCAAATTTTTGCCATCTAAATACACATGAGCCTCCATAAGCAAATAAAACACATCCAAACTTAAAAGCTCACACACCAATCATAAAATAATTTACATTCTACCTAAACATTTATTATCTGAAGCCCCTTAAGTCTAGTACGACAGAAACACGGGCCTTACTAGCACTGAAGGCAAAGAATGAATTTCCCAAGAGTTACTCGCACCTACCAACCTGAAACTAAATTTGCAATGAATTAAGCAACAATGCCAGCAATAATCTTTTTGTCATGAGCTCAGACTTCCTATGAATCAGGTGAACCAGCAAAATTCAAGCTTTGGGACACAAAAGGCCTTCCCTGCATGGCTGCAGCACAAGTACTTTAGGAGCATGTTTTCTTGTCAATGACTCAGGCAGAAAACATCAAAGTCCAGGTGAGGAATTTGTTGAATTGAGAATAGCCAAACATTAGCTGTGCAAAGTGACTTCCTCCACCCAACAGAATTATTCTCTACAGAAAACCAAGAAATTTTCCAGGACATGGCTAACTACTGTTACGGACTGGGTATGGCTAGCAGTGTAATAACTCAAAAGTTAGTCCATCCTAGACATGGTGGAAAAGCTGACTAATGGTTCAGCAAGGGATGAATCTCCCTCTCCTTTCAAGTATTAGTAAGCTTGGTCAAAAATAGAAATCTTGAATTCCCATGTGTCGTTGCAAACCATGAACAGCCTAAAAACTCACACAGTGTTTGCACAAAGATAGTGGCAATTTTGTATTTGGTCTTCAGACTAGTCACATTCAAATAAACAGGTACATCAACAGCAGGACAACGCAGCACGGGCACACAGGTTTAGGCTGGAGCAAACTCACTAAAGTTGATAGCAGCTTTCACCTAAGTTACATTCTTTGAGTTGTTTCCTCTCGCCTTGAATTCATACATTCAGTTTGAGGAAACAGATAGTCTATGCTAGAAAAATGACCACACACCTCCTCCAATGTTTTCAAGGCTTTCGCCAGGAAAAGAGGCACATGGATTAACCTTTTCCTCCTTTAGAATTTCACTGCTCTATGAAGTCAGAGCAACAAAAAAACTGGAAATGCTAAAATACATTGCTGCTGTCGTGTAGGCTGACTCACATCCCCCTTAGACGGATCCGAACACACCCTAACTAGGCTACAGCCTGATGATCTTTAGCTTGTTTCTTGGACTGCACTGACATTCCAGTCTTCTTACGAAGCTACAAAGACTCAAGCACCCAAAGAGTTTAGCACACACATCAGCTAATCAAAAACTTTCCACAGAGGTGAACTTTAGTGGTAGGAAACACAGAGTAACATGAGTGAACCTGCTAAAAGAATTAAACTAACATGACACACACAATCACCAGAGACTACCTGATGTGCAGTATTTTGTGTCTAAGCCTCAAGCTCTTTTATCGCTTTGAGGGTGCAAAGGAGCTACATTTCTCCTTTAGACTAAGGTTGCAGCGTAACTTTTCTGATCTTTGCTCACTCTACTTGCAACTTGTAACCAAAAAAAAACCAAGAAAATTTTCACTCTCAAATCCATAGGCAAGCTAACTTGTGTTCAGGAGAACAAAGTTACTCTGCTGCCAATAATCCTTTGAGTGGATGATTCAGAGTGCTCACTAAGCTGCCATCTGAATAAATTCCACAGCCTGACAGGCTTCATGAGGGTTTGAACTTTAATATTTTATTTCTCTGTGAAATTTAGTTGAATAAATACATTCAAATACTTGACACACCTGGATGCAGTGGTGTCTAACAGTTATACCTGAATGGCAAAATTTCAAAGTTGAGGAAACAAAACAGGACAAAAGCGTCTGGTCTACCATGCAAGATAGGGAAGAAAGGACAGCTTACTTTCAATTCCATAGTCAAAGGAAACAAAAAACCAGTATTCCAAGTCTAGCAGAGATTAAACAGGGCCTTCCATAAATTCCTATGCATCTGTTTTGCAAGTTTCTCTATATGCCTGATATCTACCAGAGGTCACTATACAGTTCAGCGGTAAATCAACATCTCTTCTATTGCCCAACTTCTCCTATGAAGATCTCTATGAAGATCTATGAAGTCTTCTGTAACAAATTGTTCTGAAACACTAATTACATCTGAGTCTTGAAGGAGATGCCAGATGTGGTGAAAATGTGTCTAGACTAGTAAATAAACATCTGTATCTTTACCGAAGTGTAGAGACAGTAATCTCCTACACATGGTTTTTGCTTTCTTCTACTTTATTCTAATTGCATTTGGACAAAAGCAGATGTAACAGGATACTGCAGAGAAACCATGTCATTCTAGTGGTAAGTTGGAGCAAGCTACAAGGCATGCAGGAACAAGCAAATCAAAAAGACTGGACATCTTTATTAGATCTTTCTCGCCTAAGAAACAGTACAAGCTACTGCTAGCCATAGTAAGGATTTTAAAATAGCAGCAAAATCATAATGGTTTTGAGCTAGATGAAATCCAGCAAGGAATTCCACTATGCATTCTGATGTCCTTACTAAGGTTGGCAGCTTTTTTCTTTAACACCACCAGGGTATAGAGACAGAAAAAACCAAAGAGATTGGTTGTAGATGATTAAACAGGTCAGTACCCTTAAGCTTTGATTCCAGCTAACTCCAGGATAAACCCTCAATTTAAAGGTTTAGGAAACACTGACTTCTGAACTGAGTAACATAAACGACAGAAGAAACAGAAGTTGGAAAAGTGAACAGTGCAAAATAGCAGACAAGAGGACATGTAACTTGTAGAACTGAATTACAGCAATATACAAACACTGAAATAATTTACTTATTTGCTGAACAGTACCTATAAAACCTACAGGTAAATTGTCTGAGAACAGTTAGATGTACTGCTTATGACTGAGGGAACAAGATTATAAGAGCTATTTGAGTAAAGTAATGCCCTGCAGTCATGGAATCATAGAATGGTCCAGGCCGGAAGGGACCTCTAGGGTCATCTAGTCCGATCTCCTAGTCATTTGCATCCTGTATTTAAAATCTGCTTATAGCCACACAGTCTTGATAATATATTGAAACAAATAGTTTCATAATAACCTGTCAAAGTCATCATCTTCAAGCTCATCTGCATTTGCCCAGTCTTCATCTTCTTCCAAGTCAACCATCATTGCTAACATTTGAGGAACTAAAAAAAAAAAAAGTTTTAAACTCAGATTGCTTTCTTAAAATAGATTGCCAAATAACAAAATTTTAAGTTCTTGCCTTTCAAAAAAAAATCCTTGAAGAAATATCACTCTTATTCCAGTAGCAGAAAGCCAAGTCTATCAAAGTGCATTAGCCAGTAATTCAGAACAGATTTTCAGAAAAGTAATTTCAGAACATTTAAATTGACAGCAAACAACCATTTAGTGTCTCTTACCAAGAATGACAGTACAATGCAAGATTTTTTTAAATGATGAAGACTGTAAACAGTAAATTCCTTAATAAAGTTTAAGTTCACAGAAAGAGTTAAAATTGCACTATATGTTTTAAGAATCCAGATACGCTTCAGCCATTTTGCTGAAACTCTGATAACTTGGAAAAGTCACTGATGAAAGAGGCTATATTCATTATGGAAGAGTAATACTCAACCCTCAGTTTTAATAACATTTAAAAATTTTAGTAACTATATGTACAGTGATCACTTAGCAGAAAATTTTACTTTTACAATAACAGTTTAGGACTTGAGACTTTTTTTCCCCACAATGTAAATTTTTGATTTGTATCATGAAAATATCTTGCATGTAATAGGCCTCCAGCTTTCTAATTCTGCCTCTGTAGATTGATTCTGTCTGCTCTTCTCAGTGTAACTCTTTACAAAAGCTATTACACAATCTTTATCATAATGTTCCACTACTATGCAATAAGCAACACCTATTCTTCTGAGTTGTTCTCATGGGAGGAAGGAGTGTGGTCATTTTTCTATTATAAGCCTGCCTGTTCCTGTACACTTCAGAAGCCCAAGGGCTGAAAAGTATATCTTGCACTTTCAGAGCAAAGCAAGGTGCTTTTAAGTCTTCTGTACTTCATATTACACTGAACACTCAGAGCAGTCATTTGAATTAAACAGCATTAATGCAGCAAAGCTTCACTTTGCCCTGGAAACAGAAGTTTTCAGTCAAATACTCAACCTTTGAGCTTTAAGAATTTTTTTTAGGACAGTCTAGCACACATCTTGAAGATAGGCATCAAAGTTAACTGTCCTTTACAACAACCTACCTCAAAAATTAGTAGGCACACAGCAGTCCACGCTGCTGCTGAGATTTACTGCAACCAATTAGGTATCCTGCAACTGGTGAATCTCATAATATACTTACACTACTGTAATCTATGACAGAAGCACAACCCTAAGCAAACTCACCTCACCATAGATGTGAACAGCTGAGAAACTTATGGTTAAGTGATGACAGAATTACATATTGCTCACCAACAGTACTGCCAGGCCAGTATCAAAAAAAGATCAAATTATGGATTGATTTGCTTGATGTGGTTACTTATCTTCAGCCAGAGATGACACCGTGGCTGCAAAAACCTTCAGAGAACTTTTATATACATATCAAGATAACTTAATGGACACTATGAACTTTCCAGCCAATATTATATCCAGAACCTGTAAAAAAAAGCTTGTCCACATGTTGTTTCTTCTTGATGTTTATTATGAAGGTAGTTGTCAGTAAGTACAGTTTCACAAAGGTTATTTTTCTAAATGTAGAGTTGTGTGTTACTTTCAACATTGTCTGGACTAGCCCGCAAAATTTAGCTATTGCCAATATACAGACTGTTTACAAACAAGTTAAGAATGGGCCCACTAAGCCTGCTTCTTTTCAGAGCATGGACTCCTGTTTTCTGGGGACCGAGCAAAACTCCAGCCAAAGACAGGCTGCAGCTCTAATTTCTAGGGAAAGAGCAATAAAACACTCTGCTATCTTGAACACTGAGCTCCAGGAGGCAAGTCTGAACCCAAATGGAATTCCTGAGCAGTAACACAGGACACAGGCTTACTCCTAAATCAGCAACATGTCCAGTAAAACCAGCATAAGATAACACTTTTGCCTAAGACCCAGTCAAGTCGTGGCGATTAAGTGATGTAGCAACTTTTTAGCTGAACAAAAAAAGAAAGCCTTTTAAACTAAGGCACAAAGCCAAGGCAAAAGCAATCCTTTATGGCCTTCTCTGAACATAACTAGCTCTGCAAAATAAATGTCTTTCACCTTAGTGATTCATTAAGAGCAATTTTACAACGGGTTGCAAACCAAAGGCACTTGTAACAGATTGTCTTTATGCAAGTTTCAGAAATCAGGCAAGAATTTAGACTGATACAAGGGTGACAGGGAAGGAAAAGAATCCTTCCAAAAAGCAGGCTACACTGCTGTGTCAGTGCCCTGATCTACTCATAAAAAGGATTTAAAAGGCAGAGATATACCACTGTGTACAGCACTGCTGCTGGGGCTGTCCAGAAGACAGTTATTTTTAGTATCTCAAATAATAACACATGATTAAAAAGTGCCTCTCCAAAGAATTTACAAACTGCGTTAGACTTTCTCTAAGTATTTATATAATCATCTGATTTTTAATTTACATTTTTAACTCAACACTGAAGCTCAACATGCATGCTGAACTCCTTCAGTTGCCAGCACCACAGAATATCTGTCCTACATATCAAACTTCAAAAGAAGAACTTGAGAACTAAATGCATCAATTTTTTTTCTTCACACTACAAATTTCTAAAGCCAGCAGAAAAGCATGAAAGTAGTATTTTCCTTGGAAACACCTAACGAAGAACCTACTGTAATTTTATTCAAATTGCTGGCAGCTGTGTAAACAGAGATTAATTTATGAAAAGTCACAAAAAGAAGGGTCTTTCCTATAAGAAAAACCCAATTTGGTGTCACCTGAAGTTACCAGCACAGGCCAACTCTTGAGGTAGAGGTGGTTTTGCCACTGACCACCTGCAAAGGCAGTTTAAGGCTGTAAAGGAAGATAAATTGTTCCAGCAAAGGAAATGAGTAAAATACTTACTGGCTTGTGCAACAATGTTTGTATGTCTCCTCAGCATAGCAGCAGCAGTTTCTGACAAGGTCACAATTACTTCAAGTGCCAACTGACGCTGCATGTTACTGAGACTGGCATCTGCACACAACTACAATCCAGAAGATTAGACCAAAGGGTTAGGACAGATGTTTCGGGAAGGAAAGAGTGATTTAAAAAAAACAAAAACAAAAACAAAACATTTCCTAGCTTTACCTTGAGACTTAGTTGCAATGTAGGTTCTAAATGTGGTCGTAAATATTTAGGAACAGAATCAGCAATTTCTACGAGGGATTTCAGAACAGAATCATCGTTTTGGTAGCAAGAGTCATTTACAGCCTGTCAAGAGATAAGATGAAAATAAGATTAAATAAACCCAAATAATATTATGAAAGGAACCACTGCTGTAGAAGAAATTTGATTAACTGTATTCTTGTCTCTACGAATAATCTCGTTTAGCATCAGTGTGATGTGGTTAGCTGTTAAGACCGAGAGTAAACTTCTTGATAAAACTAATGCTGCTAACAAAGAACTAGCTGAGTCTGGCAGATACAAGCAGAATGAAGACGATAAGGACCAAGGAGACAAGAGAATGAAGTAATTTCCGAAGGCCAGCCTAACAGTGAAAAATCAGAAAGAAATCACGAGACCACTGACGACAATTGGTCTTGGGATCAGGTGATGGGTGACATGGGTATAAATGAGAGGTGTGAACTGGGGTAGGGGTCCTTCTCCAGAGGGCACCCTGCTTGAGCTGTAACCTGAGAACCAGTAAGAGACTAATTGGAAGCCTTCACTCAGACTTCGCATTTTTAGTGGGATCCTAGGGTCAGATGTGCATAAATCCTTAACAATCACAAAGAGATAATATCCAAGGTCCAAAACTGCAGGTTTTCTACAAGTCAGTTGTGGCTTACAATGTTATATGCCATCAATTCTGACCAATATTAGTTTAAATCTAACACAACAGACAGACACTTGGAAAATTAAAGTCACACCAAATTAAGGTCACACCAAAATGCAAAAACTCACACTGTGTTTTGACAAGCACAACTTCAAAATGCATTTTAAATAAAGTTCTCAGAATAATTCTGCCCAAAAGAAGGAAAATGAGACTAACTCCTTTCCCCTCCCCGTTATGCGAGAACAGCTTTGCGTAACTTACACGTACAAACACGAGGAATCTCAAGATTAAATAATTTATTTTTTTCCAGACAACTCTGGAGAGCCACCAAATTAAAGGAGGCCTTTCAGCCTCCAGTCACAGGAAAAAGAAAGCAAGCTTTTTGCAAGTACCTTTCCTAACCCATAGCTACCTTCTGAAAACTTACTTTTAACTGACCAGCTTGATACTCTACTACCAAAACAGGGCACAGTTATTCAATGCTGTTAAAACTCTTTTAGAAGTGGGACACAAACCCAAATCTCCAAAGAAAAGTGTCTTTAAACACGCTTGTGGTGTTTTGAAAGGAACTTTAAGAAGTGACTAGTTCTGTGGTTTTTTCATACTTAAATCTAGAATCCAACACTTCTAAAAATAATGCCACTCAAACAGCCAACACTTTCAGTACAGAAGCAGCATCTCGGTATCAGAAATGTTCTGGAAAAAAAAATAATCAGATCTATCTTGGCCTTTTTGGACTAACATTTGCCCCTTGTCCTCCGATTCTGGCTAATGATAATGAAATACGTAGAGGAAGTTTCTGTAAAACTCTGTATTTTATACCCATTGCAGCTTTGGCATTTTTTTAAAGCTAGACTAGGTTTCTGAAGAAAGTTCAAAATGCACAGAAAGCCCTAAAAGGCAGAGGCTCTTTTCTGCAGAATCAAACACAACCAACCACAAAAGTCGTTTATCTTGCAGCTCTTAACCTCCACTGCAAGATTAATCTTAGATACAAGTTTCAACTATTGGTCCTGAAAATTCAGCTTCCAGCATAACCATTACAGAACTGTACTGAGAGGACTGAATTCCTAAGTCAGAATTTTATTTTTAGATATTTACCACACGAATATTTCAACAAAATGAACTTCAGCAGCAACAAAAAAACCCCATCCAACTGTCTCCAAAGGTCACTCACCACTATTCTAACACAACCCATCTCCTATTTATAAACTCAGATCTTCATATCCATCTTGTGTTACCACAGCCAGAAAATCTAGTTCTTCTTGCAATAAGTATTTTAAATAGACAGATTTCATAGCATAGTTCTGTGCTCCATATTTGCAAAATAAAGCTTGAAAATGCAAGCCAAGTGCATATGTTTTTACAGCCTAAAATAGTAGCATCGAAACTTATATCACACAAAGTGGGCTACTAGTCTGAAGTCTAAAAACAGCATACTATTTAATTTGCAAACATCAAGATGAACAGCATGCCCACCCTGAATTCTGCCTCACTCCCACTCACAGTACTCGGCAGCCAAGGGCCTCTCAGCCAGTTACAATTTTTGAACAATGCAGTTGTCATTGTCAAAGTTACAGGCAGGGACTAACCACCAAAGAGTGACCTCAATATCAAAATACTTATCTTGTATACACTAGAGCCTATTTTCAAGTTCAGTTGATTGTAATGAATTCTTCTCAGTTTCCATTTAAGATCAAGCAAAATTCCACTGGTTGCAGAAGCCAGTAAGCTTGGCACAATTATTCTTGCAGCTTGCCACAAAGCACACAGACAACAAGGTTTATAGCTCACACTGTCAATAGGAACCTGCTGGACTGACTACAGCAATAAGACAATCTTTAACCTAAATTTAGCCTAATTTAAAATTGCCAGAAGTTCACTACCACTGTTATCCCAGCTACTTAAGTTATTTTCACTTTTTTCTTAACATAGAAAGGGAACTGTACTGTGAATTGTTGCCCTTCAGAGCTCAAAACCTTTCTGTCTGGTTTCCCCCCAAAAGTAAACAACTTTACATTAGAATCCTAACGTTTGCTCAAATTCATCCATCCTAAAAGAGATCTGATTCAGCCTCAAAAATTATGTGAAGCAAATTTGTTTGCAAATTCCTAATATATCAAACAATAATTTATCCACATTGTTGTTGTTACCCTGAGAATTTAGAAGCGGTACGATTTTGAGTTAAATACCTTACGAAGAATTTTAACTCACTTATCTAGGTAACACTGGATAAATTAATCATCATTGAACTATTTTCCTTAAAACCTTATCAATTAACTTGTGTTTACAAAATTCCTTATTGGTTTCCAGTGTATCTTGCTGGTGACTGGTGTCAGGGTAACTAAGTTATAGTTAATTCAGGCGTCAGTAAAAATTCACGTGCTACACAAATCTGTAGGCTAATACTTTGCATTTGGATAGAGTCAATACAGACAGTAATGGCACATAAAGCTTTATTTGTGTGATTTCTTACCTGCAAGATTCCAGGTAGCAAGTCTGCAAAATGTTTAAGAAGGGGAAGGTTGTGCTCATTAGCAAGCACAAATGCAGCGGCAGCTCTGGCAGACAGAGTCTTGATCTAGAAGACGGGCAGGATTGGAGAAAGAGAAATGTGAAGAACTGGTGATGAAACATGCCTTTATTTTCTTTTAATATTAGGCCTCTTATGAGACTACATTTTGTATTATCATTATCACTTCCTTTTTCCATTTTACTAATAAATTAGTTTTTAACATGGGCTTTTACATCTCACTTCAAATTAAAGCAAAGCAATGTTGAATATATTCAGCATCTGTATCCTTGATATAAAAGAAGTTGATCATATTATGAGGTGGCAAGTATTCCCGAGTTTTGTTTTTGGATTGTGGGGTTGTTTTTTTTTTTGGGTTGGGTTGGGTTTTTTTTAGGGAAAGAAAAAAACCAAAAACCCCTATTGTTTTCAACTTCCATCCCAATTTCAAATGTGTATGCAAGTGTCAAAATCCCATTTTTCACAAAGCGTGATCTAAGTATTTAACACACACTTCTTTAAAGGCATGATTTGTGGTACTTTAGAAAATGTTACGCTGTTGACTTTCAAAGGTCAAAAAAAGTAATCCATGGGGGAGCAGCAAACCGAACCCATATACCACAGCAGGGTTTTCTATTCTTCCTGGCATTTTCCACAACAAGAGAAACATTTTCAAAGCACAGTCCTCTGCACAAATCAATAAATCTGAAGCCTTCCAGAAGAGCAAGACTTGCTACCATGCCCTTAAAGCAAAGCATGCACAAACGGTTCAAGGAGCTGTCATATATTCAGAGTTTTGAGACATACTGTGTACAGATACTATGTGTAGCGATGCTCTCTATCCATACTATTAAACACAACAGTCAGAAAAAGAACTTACGGAGTTTCTGACCCCTCAACACTGCTGGCAAAAACCCCTGGCTCTGCTTTGGGCCACTACAACTAGATTTTTCCAAGCGTAACTACTAGGGAAGAGTCCAGGCCGAGCCAGTCAGCTTCAGGACCATAAAAAGATTTGATCTTTTCATTTTGCAGCAGCCATAGTCAAAACTCTGGATGTTCATCAGTTTCAGGCAATGCTATTCTCTGGCTGGAATCTATGGTTTAACCTTTATGTTTGAGATTACTGCACTAAATTTCTATGCTCAGGACACATTATTAAAAAACAACCAACCAACCAAACCAAAACACAAAAGGTCTTACTGATGGATGCTCTTGATCTTGCATACACTGAACCAGCATTCTCTTAATGACCTCCAAATAGTGTTGCTGCTGGTTTCCAAAAATCCCAGGAAAATTCCTAAGGATAAAAAAAAACAACCCAAAACATTAATAAAAAAAATCAGACAGTTTAGCCTTGACTATTATTTTAAACCTATCAGTGTTTAAGCTACAGATCACAACTGTGCATGTAAGAGTTAAGTAAACCACAATACAACAGAATAAAATAAATATATGATTGCTTGGTAATTAAGTTGTGACAGTTTTTCTGACATTTTTACAGACATGATGTGGCTAACCCGCAAGAGAAGAGTGAAAGCTTACCAGAAAATATGTAGAGCAGCCTCCCGCAGTCCCACATTCTGTGAGCTGACAGAGTCAAACAAGAATTTCAGAACTTCCGGCCACTGGTTGTTGCCATCTTCATCTAGATTAAACACCACAAAGTTTTAGGATAAGCAAACTTAAGGGTGGTTAGATCTCAGTTGTGCCGGGCAACCAGTCATCGCTACTAGAATTGTTTTTTTAAAAAAAAAAACAAACCAAAGTTCTGAATATGTGCCTGAGTTGCAGTATAAAATATGGCTGAAATCTTCAGTCTACAGGCACTCTGGAACAGAAGATAATCTCTATTTACTGTTATATAACAGCACCCCAGAGAGAAAATGATGCTTAGCGTAACATTCATAAAAATCTAAACAAAATTGGATTTCTAAACCTTAATACAATCTCACCTAAACTCAGGCAATTTTAAGAAAGTAGAGTCAATGAATCTTATTCTTATCTGATAAAAGATAATATAAACAAATATTAGGGTTTATTTTAAACCATGAAATCAGTTAGGACATCATGTGCAAACATCTACACAAGACTAGAGAACAAGAGATAAAAATATGACTACTATCAACACACCAACATTTTACCGCAATTACCAGCTTATAGAAAGTACCTATTAAGTTCCTCGCCAGTTCAGCAACGATGTCACAGATTTTTTTCCTCATACTGGACTGCGTTTCCAACTGAATGATCAAAAGCAACCCACTCTTGATAGAGGTCTGATCATCAGGTGAAAGAGCTGGATAAACTTCTTCAAAAGCAGAAGACAACAGTCGTCTTAGGAGGACAGCTGCCATTTGCCTAGCCTATTGAAAAAGCAAGTATGGATGTGAAAGTGTTGTGATTAAGATAATCACACTCTTATGAGGAAAGACTACTGCCATCATGCTTCCAACCGATCAGTTTTCACCGCGGAGACTTGTCTGGTGAATGGAACAGCTCTCCAGCCACAGACGAGGATTATGACGGTAGGTAAAAATACAGTAAAGAAACATCTGCTCACAACCATGTTTCTGACAACTATAGTTCTTCAAAAAAACCAAATCATGAAACCCACTGAGGTTAATTAGGATTTTCCTAGCGCTGAGCCTATAACATATTTTGTGGCAAGCTAAGGACTTAGCTGCATTACTGAAAGATGTGTAAAGCACGTCATCTTTCTGTTTTAAATGGGCTGCTGAGATAATCAGAATTTAGATACAGTTTTTTTGATTACCAAGTGACTTAATGGGACGGCTTCGTCTGACAATTGACCTGTAAACCCTCCTTCACTTTCTCAAACAAATTCACATTAAATATTCAGGAACCTAGAATTAGATTTTGGCAAATAAAACTCTCACTCTAAATAAATAAATAATTTTTAAAAAGCAAGAAAGCCCCAACCAACCAAAGCTTTCAGCCTGTTGCAAACTTATGATGAAACACTTTTCTTTAAATTTTAATTTGAGCATAGGAACCTCAATACCACATATTACAATCTTCTATGCTTCCTGCTTGCATACATCATTCTACAATGGTATCGCTTACATATCTGTATTTATTTACAATTATACAAGAACTAGAAGCAAAACACATGGTTGAGTAAGTCAAAGTTAATAGGGCAAAACATGCAGTAAAGGCAAAAAGACACAAGAATCACTCTGAATAACTTCATAAATAGTATGTTCACTAGCCACTCTTTCTAGAAGGACAAACATTAATTAAAAATTAAACTACCCCCAAAATTTATGAAGTTTAATGTGTGTAACAAAACCTTACACATGTTAAATCCTCACAAAAAAACCCCAATCCAATGCAACACACACTCAATTTTTTTCCTAATATATTCTTATTTAATGTGTATTCGAATGAAAACCAGTTTCATTTATAACAGCCTTTGGAATCCAAAAATGCTCAATGAGCAGCAGAACTAATGAGGTTTGATTTCCAAAAGATCTCTCAATCTATAGATAAGAAACACAACCTGCTAAAGAGTCTCAACTTCTAGCATACCCTGTAAAAACCAGGTATTTCTAGAACATCACCCAGGATACTATTCTCATCACATCCTGTAGTCTCCAGGCTCACTGTGCCTTTTTCCAGTCTACCCAGCTCTCTTCTATACAGCTGAAGAGTAGTGCACGTAAAAGTGTCTCTATACTAGCAGAAGGGAAGGACTAGAATTGGACCTTACTCTAGATATCTCTTATCTCTTCCTTCTCAACAGCTCCAGCATGGGTCAAACCTACCACACACGTTGAATTAGATCCTCCCTAGTAGATCTAAGATGCCAGATGAATAAAGGGGGTCACAGTGCCCATCTGTGCTGTAGCTCCCACCATAAGCCAAGGTTCTCTAGCAATTGATAGTCCTATGGGGAACATGAGTTAGGAAGGAGGAAGAGTCTTTCTCCACTGCCTCTGGGAATCCCACTAACAACGTGTCCAAAAACTGTAATGGTACCACAATTTAATGGTCTAGAAGCATCAATATTGTGACAGATTAAATTTCACCTCCTTAGTACGGTGAAATTACATAGGAGAAGCCTTGTTGGGGAAGCAAATTTGCTGGGACTAAACAAGGCACAAACTGATTCAATGATGTCCCTTACTCAAGGCGTTGTGTTTCTCTGCGTATTCTCTGACATCTGACTCGCATTATATTCATTCCTTTCCTGGAGTACTAATAGGTGGCCAGATAGGTAATAGAGCTTGTTTTCATAAAGCACGCAGTCTCAAAGATAAGAATTTCCACCTCTGGAGAAATTAGTTTAAACACAGACTGATTGCAAAGTGAAAACACAAGTAACAAGGTATAAAGAAAGACACAAGATCAACACTACATGAATTAGCTTCTCTTTACTGTTATTAGCTTAGAAAAAAATTCCCAAATTCCCCGAAGCAAATTCAAATGTTTGAAGGAGCGACAAAGCAGCAATTGACTTCTAATAATAAATGGCATATTTGCCTCAGCAGGTATCCATCTATAGATGAAAATTGCCATTGTCAATTTAATAATGACAAACATGGCTGGATTAATGGCAGCTCTGGGGCCGTTTCCTCTGCTTTAAGGAAGTAAGTATGTGTTTTTCACATATACCAAAGACTCTTCTACATTTATGTGTTACAAGGTATGTACCCAAACAAGCATTTTAAAATCCTGTGACTTAGCAGCTACAGCTTTTAATCAGAACAGGAACAATATAAAGTGTACATTCCCAAAGAGCTTCCATTTACCAATGAAGCGTAAAAAAAGCAGAATTCTCTCCTAGCACTGGACTCTTCTGCGTGTCTGAATCACTGAGGTGCTCACGTACAATTGGAATGCCAGAAGCATTAACATAAAAATTAAGTTGTAATACTCAAATTTCAACGTACCACTTCTTATTTAAAGAATTGACAGTGTTTTAAAAACATTCTAGGATTTTGCTGATGATGGAACAAAGGCACAAGACAAAAACCAAATTGCTGAGCAGGGCAACGGAAGAATTCTGAACAGCAGTCTGGGATACAGCATTCTCCGATGGCATTCAGAATGTCCAGGTCATCTCCTATACATTTTCTAAGAAAAAGACCAACCGTCTCATGTAGCGCAGTCACAGTGATTTTTACTTTTGTTTTACTGTTCCTTCTAAGTCCTCAAGGAAGAAAACACGCATGGATGGAAGCAATCAATATTTAGGACACAGTCCAAAGATGGACTTGCACAACCTCATTTGGTGATCCAGCCCCATGTGGAACTCAAAGCACGTAGTGCCTAAGCACCACGTACAGCTCAAAGGCAGAACACGTGGACCATCAGAAGTCCATAGGCTGCCTTCCTTCCCCTCCAAATTTTAAAGAGGAAGCTGCCCACGGCAGCAATTTGCAGATTAAGAAATGCAACCCCTTCACATGACAATATGGAGAGGGGGAAAGGAAAGGTCAGAGCCCTGTAAGAGGGCTGTGAGTACAGCAGAAACTGTTTTACGCAGCTTTTGTTCTTGTATTTCACAGGGCTTGAAATTAGTCACCTGTAAATTCAGACACAATTGAAAACTGCCAATCTAGAGTTCAGCAGGAGAAAATGCAGAACTTATGTCACTCTGAGATTTAGGTGGTAAATCAAAACTGCAAAGGAACAGCCTCTAACACCTGAGAAACACCCCAAAAATAAAAATCACCAAATAACCTGTGAATATATGCCACCTTTCTGTCCAACACCTTAAAATGCAGATGCATAGGAAGGAGAGTCCTAACTTCGTAGCAGTGAGACTACACGTTCAGGAAGTTGAGACCTGGGTTCAAGCCCCTCCTCAGCCTGAGGTGTACACGCTCACTTATCATCTGGCACAGAAGTGTTTTAACTGCTAAGTCAGACACTTCACTTCTGTGAACAGTGTTACTCTGCTATCAGGAAAGTATGAAATGAGAACAGAGGGAAAAGGTGATTATTTCCACAGCTTAGGCATTTGGATAAGAGAAAACCTGCTATACAGTTAGTTTTTGAAAGAGTTATTTCTGATCTAGCTTAATGGTTTTTTCCATGTCAAATGCAAAGGGTGCTGGGAGCAAGATCTGAATCCCTGTTTCTCCATTGAAATGCAAAAAGTAATAGGTTGCAGAGTAAGAGTCTCCCAATTGCTGTTCGAGCACTCCTACGAATCTTGTACTTTCTACGACAGAGAAGTCCAGTCCTGCAAACAGGATGGAGTATTTTCTTCAGCCTAATTTTCTTGGGAGAGGGTACAGCAACATAGAGGTTTCAGCATGAAGAGAGATCTGAACCAACCTAGCTTTCCCATAGCCTAGGCAAGGGATGTTTAAAGTTCTACAGCTTCTTCAAGAAGCCTGTATTCAGTGGTGCCAGTACATTCAGTGTGCTCAGAGGACACATACTAGGTCCAAAGCCCTATCCACTGGTGAAATATGCACTACTCTGCCCAACATTTGGATCTACATAAAACACAGGCAGATTCAAAATGCCAACAGCATACTGAATACACACAGAATGCTTCCCTACATGTTTATACGCAATGTTTAGATTAAGCATGGGAACAACTTCCATTAGGCTCTAGTTAGGCTACTATGTAGTTTGATTTACAGGGAAGAGAGGTTATTCACAGCTTCTATTAAGCAGAATTGTTTGAGCCCAGCACCTGATATCTA
Source organism: Nycticryphes semicollaris (assembly GCA_013400055.1). Classification (NCBI taxonomy): domain Eukaryota; kingdom Metazoa; phylum Chordata; class Aves; order Charadriiformes; family Rostratulidae; genus Nycticryphes; species Nycticryphes semicollaris. Next base: position 617,047 of record VXBJ01003729.1, read on the forward strand.
CTTAAGTTATGAGCTAAAATTTAACTTTTATTTGATTTATCCATTGGTGAAGTTAAATGACGAGTTATCCTACAAACATTATCTTCTGTGCCTTCAGTAGGAGTAACTTCTACAGGTGAAAAGCTTCTTTGCATTTGAGTAAGTTGGAAGCCAAGTCATCAGCAAGATTCTGAACAAGTTTTCAGCTGGGCTATTTCCTTAGCTGATATCAATGGAATAAAATCAGTAAATACAGGGAGCAAGTATTTATTTATACAAGCATGACTGTAGTTGTCAACTCAGACTTATCAACTGTATTCAAAACAGAAGCACGTGCAATGCAGTTACAATTTCTAGGGCATAGTATTATCTGATTGCTATATATGACATTCTGATAAAAAAGGTGCAGTGATAGATCTTATTTTTCAGGGACATTTAAATACAGGAGAGACTGCTCTACAGCTTTCTATCATTCGAAACATCTCAGAGGGTCAGGAGGGAAAGCTACAGCTCTTATGCAACCAGTTGCTGGTATAATACTGAAGGATTCTGTCAGAAGAACTCTGCTTTGTAGGTAGATAAGCATCAGTTTCAGTAAGCTGATACTTAGCATTAAAAAGCACAAATGGCATCTACCTCTAAATTGAATACAATCTACCAGAAGAGATCTTTAACCAGAGAGAAAAAGCACACTTATACCCTTCTTTATAATATTGTTCAGAAATTCTAGATGCTACATTCTTCTGTTGCTCAGTAAAACTTTAGATTTGAAGAAAAAAAAAAGGCAAACTTTTTTTACTTTATGTGACTCTGAAGTTTGTAATATCTTGAAAGCTTCGTAGTTCTTCATTCTGGATATCCAAACGAATAATAGTTTTAACACTAAGTACTATATCCAATTGCTACTGTGTGTGAGCCTTTACAAAATTAAGGAATAACTAAAAGGCACTAAAAGTCTTACTGTACACCCAAAGAAAAGTTTTATATAGTGCCTAGAGTGCTCTGCATTTGCTCTGTAACACTGCTACATGACTTAATGAGAATATCCTACCTAAATAGGGCAAAATACAAAAGCCATCTGAACAAAACATGCAAAACAACTCTACCTTATCTCCCCCCAATTCCCATTTGAGAAGCACAAGAAGTTTCAAATGATACAAGTTTAACATATTGAGGCACAGGACCCCAAAGTGGAAAGCATTTCTCAACTATAACTTGAAGGAACATCACAGTAACACTCATATATTAGTTACACATTTTAAGGAAAGAACCCATTAATTAAGCAAAACTTACAACCAGAAAACAACTGAGATCTAAGCAGTCACTTCTGAAAGACTACTTTTGAAACTAAATCTTCTGCATCAAAACGTCTCAGCTAGTCAACTTGACATGCAACAAACTAGATGAGTTGTGCCTCTAGAAATATGCAGTACATTAAGACGATTCAGTTAATACTCAGCTTGTTCATTTATCCCAAATGACCAACACTGATTTCTTCCCTCCTTCTCCAAGTTCCCTTAAAATCTGCAGGATTCAAACACTGAGTCTTACCTCCTCAGCAGCAGCAGTATTCCTGATTGCTTGTAGGAGGAACGTGATCTTAGATTGACCTGGAATAGTCTCATATGTCTCCTGCAGAAAAAGGGATGCAGCTTATTGTAAACAATTACTAGAACAGATGTGTTAAGCATTAATATAAATTGAGTTTCTTTTAAAACAATTTCAGTATCCATTCAGTTAACAGAAAATAACATAGCAAAATATTTATCCCTATCAAAATAAAAATTTCTGACCTACTTTAAAATAATGAGTGAAGTCTTAGTTACCTATTAAGACCTGTGATATTGGAATAGTCTACACATGCAGTACTGGCCACTTACAAGATGAGTTAGGAAATACAACACAAACATAACATGTATCCCATTGTAAATACAACATATACAGAACAGGTATCCTCCTGGTAATGATCATAGCTTCTGTCACATCAAAGGATTAAGAACTTTGGAAGCTCGAGACTGAACTATGACCAATAGGCTAATAACCACTGATAAATGTATAGTCCAAAATTTTGTTCAGTTCTTTTTTTTAAACCTTTTTTACAGCTTTTCCAATGTCACACAGCAGTCACACACCTCAACTACATGTGCTGAATAAGAACTTTTCGTTTCTAAACTCCTGTCTAAATTTCAAAAAGAGAGACTATTTAGCCTCCTCCTTAGAGAGGCCCTCTTCATAAAATGGAAAGTTTAACAAGAAGTTCAGTTACGTTGCCTTACACACTTCTGGCATGCTATGGCTTTTTAAACTAAATTGGTACATAGAAGCTAGTGAGCTCATAGCAAAATAACTTTCACTATCCAAAACATGGCATACATGAGCATTATAAAACCACGAATGCTTGTTTCTAGTATACTAAACCTATGTACATAAGAACAGAGGAATTACAAGCTGAGGAGCAACCACTTCAAAGATTCAGAAATAGTTCTATACTTGCTAACTCTGAAAGAATTATTTTTTGTGGACACAATCTTGAAGATAACTTACTCCACCCTTTCCAAATCTTCACTACTCCATCCTGAGCTTAAAGAATAAGCCTAACACACAAAGCCTGGGTTCATTTCAACCAGTTCCCTGACTACTTCTCATTTTTACCACATTTTCAACACTCTAGCAAATTTACACACCTTGATGGTATACCTGCTATTTTCAATAAAGCAAAGTAGTTTCCCCATCACACATTTAATGTTAGAGATCATCTTCTTCCACCTTCTGTACCTGGTGGAAGAAGAGTCAATTCTTACTTCATGATCTCTCTAGTTGCCAATACGTGCTCAGAGTCAATGAGACTCTGAATCCCCAATGAATCCCTGCATTTAATCTAATCATTTTAAAAGCGCAAAATTAAATGAGGTTTAGGGTCAGAATAGAAACTCTTCTCAGATTAACCACTTCCATAAACGCATACATTTATACTGCATTATCATCTACAAATACAAAGACAAATACAGAAACAAGGAAGTTCCCTAAACAGAGGCCCAGGGTGGACTTGAAGCTATGCTTTCATGGAGAGCTGAAGCACTGTCTAAGCTGGCTTCCCTCATAAAAATTCTGACAGTAATGAAATTCTATTTTGTATTATTTAAATTCACCAGAAATGGCACCAACCAATCCAGTTGTTCACTGTCATGATTCTGTCAAGTCAGTAAATGGGATTCAGAGGACGCTAAAGAGCACCAGGGCAAGGTAGGCAAGAGGAACATATAGCCCAAACCAGAACTTTCCCCCTGTGCTGGTGGAGGACTACTTTGCTGGTTCCACCCATCTTACCACCAGTCTTGGCTATGCCCAAAACAATTTACCTGAACCCTGCTACATCTTCACTATATTTAGTTCATGATTAGTCCCCCAGCTACCTTATCCAGAGCTACAAATTTCTCACACAGCAAGACTAACTTTCAGAATACATGCAAGTGAGTATCTGCAGTTAGTACTCGTGTTCTTCTAAACCTGGGAAATAAGTTTTATTTTTAAATAAGAGATTAAATAAGCATAAAAAAAAGGCAAGACAAAGTAAATAAAAGTTTCTCTGTCAGAGGACAGACACAAAAATAAGAGAAAGACAGGCTTTTGTAGTCAACAGACAACATTCCAGCAATTGTTAATGGAAGATAAAGGGAATCAACCAGGTTTCAGCAAACTGGTCAGAACAAGTTCTGAGTGTGCTCGCACATATACAGATCTATATACAGAAATACTTAAATAAAACCAGGTTTTAGGTGATTAGGCTTTCCTCCTCCCCTTTCTGGTTTTTTTTTTTTTTTTTTTTTTTTACAGCTTTTATTATACTCTCACCCAAACAGGGTATGACTCTACATTGCCATCAAGTCCAGTTTTCAACATAAACACCCTTCATCCTAATTTAAATGACCAGACCTATTAGAAATAACCCAAGTCTGTCTACTTCTGTCTTTCCCTTTCGCATTTTCACTGATTTTCATTGGACACAAATGAAAATCTGCTATTCAATTTATCTGCAGTTATTTGAATCACTATAGTATTCAATATTGCCTTCCAACAGTGAGTACACTTTAAAAAACTGCTTGGAGTATGCAAATGTTTAAGATCAAATACAAGTCCTGTATGATTTTAGTAAGCAAAATCTATGCAGTACTTTCATCCAAAGAAATATTGCTTCAAGAAACAAATAATATGAACAACAACAACAAAAAAAAGAGCCAGCCTAGCTACACTACAGAGAGGCAGATTTGTGTTTCTAGCTACAGATTTGTTAATTCACTCTGAAGATGACAAAGCTGAGTTCTTCACAGCCGTGCATGGTGGAAGAATGAGAAACAATGGGTATAAATTGAAAAAAGGAGGCTCTCTTTGCTCTAATGATGATAGTCAAGCAGGAGCGGGTTGCTCAGAGAGTTTGTGCAGTCTCTCCATTCTTTGAGGTTTTCAAGACTCAACAGGACAAAGCCCCAAATGACCTGGTCTGACCTGATAGCTGGCACTGCTTTGAGCAGGAGATTGCACTACAGACCTCCTGAGGACCCTTCCACTCTGAATGATCTTAAAGCATAAAAATACTTGCAATACATCTCAGAAATATGCAGAAAACAATGCCAGATTCAGTGCAGTTAAGTAAGTAAAAATTGTATTACTCACTTGTATTTGTATACAAAACCAATGGACTTGAAAAGTAATCAAGATTTCTTTCTGATAGACCATAGTGCATATGTATCTATGAAATTAAAAAAACCCTCCAACTCAATTCCGAGGGAGTTTCTGACAGAACATGGCAGTTGTAAGAATCTTAAGTTTTAGACTTCTTTTCCAATTAGGTGTTATTTCACAAGCTTTATGTTTATGACACAGTTGTCTAACAAATCTGCTTTGTTAGAATTTTAATGAAGTTCAAAAAGTTGTAAGAAATGTTCTTATGTTATATGCAGGCAACACAGTTGAGAAGAGAAAGAAATTCAGCTCCTAGGGAACAGCCTCCAACATCTCTATGTTCAGGAACATGGGAATAATTCTTGCTGCTTCTCAAGAAAGTGTTTGAGGTAATCAATACTGAGCTTTGCTAGCTTTCTAAAAATGTTTGCCTCCTCTCCTTTGCATTCCCCAATTTATATTTTAGGAATTTTCACTGCAGCATCAGGGAACAATAATACTTTTTATTCTTCACCAAACAATGCGCTGAACTCTGCTGACCGCTGAAGTGATGAGAGCGATAAAAGACCCGATGCAGCCATGCAGTGGGAATTCATGCTAGACCTAGACGCTAGTATTTAATTCAATGGGAGAGATTCCCCACTAGGCCTGACAATAGAGTCTTAAGCATGACAGAGAGAAAGAATTAACGTGGCTTAGCCACCACAAAGAATTTCAGCTGAAACAACACATCGGAAAAGTTTTTGCTGATAACAGAGAAACTCAGCATATTGAAAACGCTTCTTTTAGTGAAATATTTCTTAGCTGACGAAACACTTGAATACACGGCCCATTCCGAAGTTAAAACTAAACTACCGTATGGAAGAAAAGAGGTCCTCGGCTGGCGGGGGGAGCGGCTACGACCCCAATTCTGCCCCAGCACCAGGGGACACGGATCCTCTTGCCCGGTCCACTGGGGGAGCGCAGAGACCAGGCTACAAGTGCAGCCACCCCTCTCCCTTTCCCCCCCCACCAGTGCCCGGCGGGAGCCCTTCAATTCAATCACGCCCCTCCGAGCCCAGCACCCATCCAGGACCAACACCCGCCCTGACCTCGCTGGGGACCCCTCGCCCCAGCGCGGACCGGCTTCACCACCCGCCGCCGGCCTGGCTTCCCTTTCCCGGCGGAGCCGCACTCCGTCAGGTCGGCCAACCCGGGCGGAGCCAGCCCAGGCCCCGTCTCCTCGTGGGCTCCACACAGGCGCGGGGTGGCGAGCGGACAGGAGGCGGCTGAGGGAGAGCCGACCGGTGCCAGACAGGCAGGGCCGCCGGAGGAGGAGGAGGGGGGAACCGGACCTCACGCGCGCGCCACCGGCCGGAGCCCTCGCCAACGGCCGGCGGCAAACGTCGCAATCACCACAACCGCCCGGCTGCGCCGCGCGGGGGGGAGAAAGGCCAGGGCCGCCCCGGCAGCAGCTGGTGCCGCTGCTCACACGTGGGGCTCGGCCGGCCCCGCCGCCTCCCTGCCCTCCTCCCCCCCCACCGCGCCTCCCCGATTCCCTCCGGCAAGGTCTGCGAGGTCTGACAGGCCGGCTCGATAGCCAGGGCCGGGGGGAGGACGGACCCGTTACCTCGGCCTGCTTGCGGACCGCATTGTCTGGACTGAGCAGGTTGCCCAGGAGAAGGTAGAACTGCTGCTGCTCCTGCTCCGCCGCCGTCGCCGCCATTGCTGCGAAAGGGAAAGGGAGGGAGGGAGATCGGGCGGGGACAGGGAGGCGGGAGAGGCGGAGAAGGGGAACGCCGGCCTGGTCGCCGCCAGCGAAGGAAGAGGGGGCGGAGCCACTGCTGCCGCGCTCGCCTCCCGGCTCCCCCCTGGGGCCGGCCGCGCCAGCCGTGTTCTCGAACGCTCCCATTGGCTGCGACGCGCGGCGCCTCGTCCCCGATTGGCTTGTCTTTCCCTATGACGTCCTAGCAAGTCGAAGCGGGGAGAAGGACTGAACACCCGGCCCTGAATGGGGTCTGTCTCATTGGTGCGGGAGGCGGGAGGTGGAGGCGGGGAAAAGCCGCGAAGAAGCACTCTCATTGGTGAGTCTCTCCGGCAGCCTCGGCGGGATTGGTCAAAGGCACGGTCGGGCGGTGCGGGAAGGGTGGAGTTGTTTCGTGCCGGCACGCCGGATCCTGGCAGCGCGGTGGGGGGAAGGGAAGGCAAGCAGAGCGCGGGAGATTGCAAGGCGCCTCCCTCGCTGCCTCGGTGACGTCGTGCTTACGTCACCGCCCCCTACCCCTGAGGGCGGTGCGGGGGAGAGGTGTCTGCCGGCTACAAGCCGCAGGCGTCCGCCAGCGCCGTGCCTCCCGGGGCGAGTGGCGGTACCGAGGGCGGGGACGCACCCGGGTCTGGGACAGTGATGCCGTAGTGCCTACAAGGCGGGAGAAAGCGTTCGTTAGACGGCACGGCAGGGGGGAAGGTGGATGTGCATGGAGGGTTTTCACGGTCAGGTTCACACGGCAGGTGCACGAAGGGGTCTGAGGTACAAAAGCTTAGGAGGCAACGCGTTTGCCTGTGTTGTATACGTTAATGCGGGCCCTCCCAAGCACGAATTCTGGCTGGGGAGAGAATGGCTTGAGAGCAGCCCCGAGGAGAATGACTTGGGGATGTTGATGGATGAGAATCGTAGAATTGCCTAGGTTGGAAGGGATCTTTCAGATCATCTAGTCCAACCATCAACTGAACACTGGCAAAACCCAACATTAAACCACATCTCTAAGTACCACATCTACCTGTCTTTTAAATACCTCCAGGAATGGTGACTCAATTACTTCCCTGGGCACATTAAAGGCTAATGGGTTGGTTAAGCATGACTTCCCCTGAAGGCGTTGAAGGATTCCTTGAGGTGTCATGTTGGGAGGTGTGGGGTAGGGGAGAGCTTTGTAGAGCGAGTCTGACGGTTGGACTTGATCCCGAGGGTCTCTTCCAACCCTATTTACTATAGGATTCTCCAGGATTAAGCCTGTTTCCATGCTTAATAACCCTTTCAGTGTAAATTTTTTTCCTAATATCCAGTCCAAACCTCCCCTGGCACAACGTGAGGCTGTTTCCTTTTATCCTATTGCTCATGACTTGGGAGAAGAGACCGACCTCCACTCTCCTTTCAGGTAATTGTAGAGAGCATGAAGGTCTCCCCTCAGCCTCATTTTCTCCAGGCTAAACAACCCCAGCTCCCTCAGCCTCTCCTCATAAGATTTGTTCTCAAGACCCCTCACCAGCTTCGTTGCCCTTCTCTGGACCCGCTCCAGCACCTCAGTGTCTTTTTTTTTGTAGTGAGGGGCCCACACCTGAATGCAGTATTTGAGCTGGGGCCTCATCAGTACTGAGTACAGGGGGATGATCACTTCCTTAGTCCTACTCACCACTCTGTTCCTGATACAAGCCAGGATGCTGTTGGTCTTCTTGGCCACCTGGGCACACGCTGGCACATGTTCAGCTGACAGTCGACCAACACTCCCAGGTCCTTTTCTGCCAGGCAGCTCTCCAGCCACTCTTCTCCAAGCCTGTAGTGCTGCATGGGGTTGTTGTGCCCTAAGTGCAGTCCACAGCACTTGGCCTTGTTGAACCTCATCCCATTGGCCTTGGCCCATTGATCCAGCCTGTCCCTCTGCAGTTCCTTAGTCAGATCCCTCTGCAACACCTTTCTACTCTCAAGCAGGTTGACACTCCCACCTAACTTGGTGTCCTCTGCAAACTTACTGAGGGTGCACTCGATCCCCTTGTACAGATCATTGGTAAAGATATTAAAGAGAATTGGCCTTAATACCAAGCCCTGGGGAACACTACTCATGACCATCTGCCAAATGGATTTAACTCCATTCACCACCACTCTCTGGGCCCAGCCCTCCAGCCATTTTTTTTATCCAGCAAAGAGTACTCCCATCCAAGCCCTGGGCAGCCAGTTTCTCCAGGAGAATGCTGTGGTTAACCCTATCAAAGACCTTACTAAGGCCCAGGTGAACAGGAAGCAGCTCAACATGAGCCAGCAATGTGCACTCAAAGTCCAGAAAGCCAACCACATCCTGGGCTGCATCAGAAGAAGCATGGCCAGCAGATCAAGGGAAGTGATTCTGCCCTTCTATTCCACTCTGGTGTGGACCCACCTCTGGAACTCCAGCATAAGAAGGACATCAGCCTGTTGGAGGGAGTCCAGAGGAGGGCCAGAAAGAAGATCGGAGGGCTGGAGCACCTCTCTTGTGAGGACAGGCTGAGAGAGTTGGGGTTGTTCAGCCTGGAGAAGAGAAAGCTCTGGGAAGACCTTATTGCAGCCTTTAAGTACCTGAAGGGAGCCTACAGGAGAGATGGGGAGGGACTCTTCATCAGGTAGTGTGGCAGTAGGACAAGGGGTAATAGTTTTAAACTGAAAGAAGGGAGATTTAGATTAGACATCAGGAAGAAATTCTTTACTCTGAGGGTGGTGAGGCGCTAGCTCATGTTGCCCAGAAAACTTTGGATGCCCCATCCCTGGAAGTGTTCAAGGCCAGGCTGGATGGGCCTTTGAGCAACCTGGTTTGGTGGGGGTGTCCCTCCCCATGGCAGGGGGTTGGAACTTGATGATCTTTAAGGTCCCTTCCAACCCAAACCATTCTATGATTCTATGATTCTCATCAAGCTCTGTTTCAAACAAGCCTCATACACCTTATATATATACCTTCATGTGTGTTTTTGTGTTCAGGTACTGTGGTCAAAGCTCAAACAGTGATTGGCAGTCTGCTGTATTCACAAATCCCAAGTCTGTGATCGAATAAGAGGTAATTAGGAAACCCTGTGACATGTGGAATATCCAATACATAAGGTTTTGAGTGCTGCCCTACGTGGTGAAGAGGGGGTTTCTGCCTGGGCGTGCAGTAAGGAAGTGTTTGGTGTTTGGCTGTGAGGCATGGCTGGCCAAGTTGAGTCCCCTCTGGATAGGCACTGCAGGGAGATGCGAGTCCTTCAAAAGCAAGAGGGAGCAGCCAGTGAGCTGGTGGGGAAAAGGTAGAAACACCTTCTTAACTGAATTAAGAAAGAATTGCAGGCAGAGCTAAGGGATAACTTTAAGTGAATGAAAAGCTTAGAAGGTCTAGAAGTGAATTACAAAAGCAAGCATTCTTTCTAGTATGAAGTGCCCTCCTACAAATGTCCTCAGACCTCAACTATGTGGGTTAGGCATTTACAGCTTGTCACAAGTTCTGGAGGGCCTTTTGGATGAGATCTTGAAATAACTACAATTTTCCTGCCTTTCTATAACCTGTGGTTTGTATGAACTTCAGTGAGATTGCTGTCTGCTTTCCGTGTGTAAACAAATACATGTATTTGCTTTTGCCCTAACTTGTGTTAGTGCTAATTTCACCATAAATCTGTAGTAAGATTGATAGCTAGAGAATGCAGTGTCTGATAGGGGTTGGGGAGAGAATGTAGACCTCATGGCATGAAAGATTGTTTTCTTGCCCATGCTCTTTTTTTCCATCTGTAGATGCAGGGAGTGTTGTTACATAAAACAGTCTGGTTATCTTGGAGAAACAGCTGGGCAAATAAAATCAGTGAATTGCCTAAGATCTAAAAAACAGTTGCTGAATCATCTTTGGAGTACCAGTGTCAAAAGTCAGAGTCAGTTAGAGGTCCCTTGGAAGGGGAGGGCAGAAACAACCCAATGCAAGTTGTTAGAGCAAGCCTAGCAAGAGACTCTCCACGCGTGTGTGTGTTTCTGTTCCAGTGTGTATAATAGTCATTAAATTCAGGTAATGAAATGGTCTACGTATGCATTTGAATACATTTTGCTCTGGTATTCAAAGAATAGAAGGAAGCATTGCTCTGGGTTGAGAAGAACCTGCTGGTAAACCCAGCAGATCAATATTGTTCTGCTTTAAATCCTAACACAGTTTGGTGAAACTGATTTAAAGTCACGAGGAATTCAAAATACCTCTAATGCAATGTGATCAGAGACTCCGCCATGTCAGGTGCATTCATTCTTGCCTGGGACAAGTTTCAAGCCAGTGTGGGAAGCAGCCAGAAACTGCGCTGAAGACACAGGTATCGGCACAAAAGATCAAGTGCCTGAGGAGAGCTCAAATAGATACAGCCACAAAGCAGTCAGCAGCGATGTTGGTGTTGCTGGATATTGCCCAACTTTTGCAGTCTGTCTCAGTTAAAAAAAAAAAAAAGACAGCACAAAATACTGAAAACTATTCCATGTCTTCTGAAAGAAAGGAAGATGTCATTAAATAGGGGAAATCAAAAGGACTACTTTGACATCTTCTAGCAGTCTAGATCCAAGCAGTGTGTTGGATCTAGATAAACTGTAGTTTATCCAAAGAAACTACTGGCATTTTAAAACTCAGACAGATTGAGAAACTGGAAATTCAGGTCTTTGAAAAGCAGGAGCTTTCTTGAAGTATCTGTTAAACTTCACAAGTCTGCTAACAAATGGATTATAAAGAAAGGGAGAGCTAGAAAATAATGATGTTATTATACCCAAGGAATACTTTAAGGGTTCTACTAGAGCAATAGGAGATGTGGGATATTGGACAAAATGAGGAAAGGTATCTCAGGCTCTTGTAAAATTCTTTCTGCTGCTGACTTACAGGTGAAGGGATTGACATGTAAGTACTGCAACCTTCAGACACAAAGAATAAGATGAAGGGAGAGAAAAAAGATAAAGAAAAGAAGAAAAAGCAAAATAAACCCAAACCTAGTTACTAAGCATAGTAACAGGTCTACTGTGTCCAGAATCCTTAAGATATCAACTGTACCATATGAGGAGATCTAGCATACATTTAAAGAGCCTGTTGATGGTCCATATGGATTCCATATCCTCTACATATCACAAAAATGCAGCCATGATAGCCTGAGGGGCCAGAGAAGAGTTTAAAAAGTGCATAAAGGCAGATTTCCAGCAAAAGTCAACAAAATGGAGTAAGTTGATGTCAGTGGCAAGCTATGCTCTAGTGGGGGCTGTCCAAAGCCATCTTGGCAGAGCAAACTATCTGCTAAGAGGATGCAGTGTCTGAGAATTAGTAAGGCAAAGAAGTGCAAGCCTGTGAAAACTGAAAATCTCTTGTACTCAGAGCTCAGGAAGGGCACAGTGGTCAGTTCCCATGCCCCAAGCGCTGGGGGTGGGATGCCTGTAGTTTAAAAGGGTGCTGATAGAGATGCTGCTCTTTCAAGTCTACTCCAAGAAGCCCTGACCGGTGGCTTCCTGCTGTTTTCCTGCATTGAGAAGGCACAGCTGGGCTTGATGGAGGTGAAACAACTGTGCCTACCCACAAGATGAGAGGAGTACTAGGGTGGTGAGCATGCTGGGAGTCTGGACAATTGCCATCAATCACAAGTGAGGTCCAAAATTCTTGGATGGGAACTTTCTGAAGTAATTTAAATGGTTAATGAACTTTATGACAAGACAAGGAAACTTCACAGAGGTTATACAGGAGACCCTACACACTACAGGTTTGAAAAGCTTCTGTATCTGTGAAGATGCTTTGAAATTTATGTGGAGCTGGGAAGAGGCATCTCAGACTTCTCTGCTGCCAGATTTACTCAGGGAATTAGCCCGTACCAAAAAACAAATTAAAAATTGATCATTCATGGAGTTCCTTTTGCAGAACCGATCTCAGTATTACAGAATTCAATTATTATCGAAGATTTATATATGGCTTCAATAGTATTGTAGCTTCTATTAGGGCAGTTTGTCAACAGCATCAGTCTGACAAGTTGGTCTGAACAGTCTTGTCACAGAGTCTTTGAGCAGGGTGAGGAAACCTTCTGACCCTCCCTAGACCACAGTAAAGTACTTGAATTACTTGCTAGTGTTTCAGATGGAGGTCTACGGATGACGTTTTTGTCGGCAAGGAAAGAGAATATTGCTTTTAAAAGCAACATATGAACATGAGCAGAATTACTCCAAAATGAGTACATTGCCATTGTGAGGGCTGTTAGATGAAACACCATTTCCTCAATCGCAAATCCAGGGTTCCCAGAGAATGAGTAGCTGTGAGATTTTTGTCAATGTCTCATAATACCTACGGTAAATGTCCTTTGTCCCTAGAGGGCAAAACATGACAGCCTCAAAATGAATTCAGTATGAAAGAATGTAGTTTTGAATGAGTGAATGTTGGCAGGTCTGATTACAGATTTATTTCTTTGGCAAGCCTCTGTGCTCAAAGTGACTTGCCAGGCTGTGCAGGAGTAGGCAGATTCACAACCGTTTTCATACATTCTTATTAGATACTCACTATCCTTTCTATTGTATAGCATATTTTCTAACTAGAACATTTTATACACAGAATGAAAGTAAAGTAATAATTTTTTTTTTCTGAGGCAGTGAACAAGATACTCTGGAATACCTGCTGAGCTCCTGCCAACGATTTTGCTTTTCCTGCTGAAAAAGCTGAAAGCTGCCTGCTGTATCCAGATGGTAACTTCACAGCCTCCTTGCTGTCAGCTGTACTTTGGGTTTGACATTTCACCAGCTATTTTTCAGAAATAATGTAAAATCATGAAAACCATTGTGGAAATGCACTACTACTATATCTGGGTTGGCTTGCCAGAATTCAAGATTTAACTGTAGTTCCTGCTCCCCCCAGTACTTATTCTGCCTTACTACGGCACAACTTAGTAATTTCTCCTTCCAGCTTCCCTGTGTGTGGGAGAAAAGAAATTGCCAAATAGTCAAAATTCAACTCATTTTGCTAAATTCACAGAAAACCAGACCTTTCAGCAGGGGTCAAATTTACAAGTGCATTAGAGCATTAATTGGTTTGTCACAGTAGTTGGCTTGTAATTGGGAAATCTATTGGAAGGAAGCATATTCTGTAAGTGCATAGTTAAAACATAGTGTATTTCCAAACTACTGAGATTTACATGCCCAAAACACGTGTTGAATGTCAAATTTCATTTATTCTATGGTTTATCTCATGAACCACTTGCTAATTTTTCGCATGTAATACATCGCTTTTGTCACCTTTAGAAAGTTTAGCTGCTCTTAACCTGTTTCAACACATCTCTGAAAGAACATTTTCAGATCTTTAGATTAAAGAAAATTTAACTGCAAATTTTAAAGGGCCAGTATCACTAAGGGATTAAGAAAAACATGAGAAAGCAACTCATTGTAAAGAAGCAATTAAATAATCTATACTGTTTGGTAAGCAGAGGGAAGGACATACGGACACAAGACAGGTAGAAAATTAGGTATGATTTGGTCAGGTGATAGAGTGGCGAAACCACCAATGTTCTTTTGGGTTGCTCTGACAGAAGCATGGCTTCTGGGAGTGGAGAGATGATCCTTCCTGTGGGAGCATCACCTTGTGTGATCAGAGGAAAACATCAAACACAAGCGCAGATTACAAGTTGTGTATGTGGCATTACCATTCCCTTTGATGAAAACTGAATGTGGTTATCCCAGGAAAGACTCCAACCTAGAATTAGGGGACTGGGAGGATACATTCAAATGGAAAAGTTAGAAGAGATAATCAGCAACTACCGTGATAGATATTCCAAACACAAATTACCCTGTTAAGAGTTATATGAAATATTACATATCTTTACACATGGGCTAAATTAAAGGAAAGAAATCCTTTGGCTATATAATCCCTTTGAACTTCCTTGATCTTATGGGGTCACGTATGTTAGTAAGTGTGCTGCAATGTTGATAAAAGGGTCTGAAATGTGTTTGCACAGAAAACTTGAATTTTAGTGTTTTTCAAATCCTGAGTGCTTAGCTTTGTAAACTTAAAAGTTTTGGCTAAACTACTATTAAAAAGTAAAAAATCTATCATACAAAATTAAGTTGGAACATCATAAAAGTGTGGTCTTTCCTCTGACCTGCCTTCTCAGTGAGTGAGCATTTGAACCTCCCTCTGTACTCTTTAGGTCTACAGATTGGTTCCAGCTGTTAACCTGAGCAAAGTCAGTTGAGATGTGCTCTTGCTGAGTAAAAATCCAGCTCAACAGTGGCCTATAGGATTCTCACTCTAATCAACACTTTTGAGAAATTTTCTTGAAAAAGTCGTAACAAGTATCTATTATTTTTTTCAAGATTGAACAATATTTTGGAAGTGGGCTAAGTTAAAATCACTTTATCCAAAGACAATTTATGTCACAGAATTGCATTATAAAAACTCTCCAGTGCAAATTTCAAGGTATCCCAAGCAGGCATGTCTCAAAGAAAAACTCGTGAGAGTTTGTTAATGTGGACAAACCAAAATACTGTCCTTTAGTTCCATTCTTGGAAATACCTAACTGTTCTGCATGAAATCAAAATTGAAGTGGTTGATACAAACATGGAAAATTTTGCTATAGGTCGTAGAGTTTGATAAAATTAAAAAAATAGTGGTGTACCAACTGAGTTGGTATCATGCTTTAATTACCTTTTTATTTATATGATACGTAGTTGTGTCATCTCCTATAAATCACACATGTTCCAGCCATTAAATTCCATTCTTGCCTGTGGCTCCTAGGGTCTGTTAGATATAGAGTATGAAGTGGCATTGGTTCCACTCACTTGTTTTTCATTATCCCTTAGAAACGGAAAGTTGTTCCTGAAGAATAATGAAGGTCAAATTGTTTAATTAAAAGAAGATTTGGTTTGTTTTTTTTTTTAAATAGGGATGGAGACTGAGGACAGTCTGCAAGACATATTGAGCTCCAAAGAGTTTCAGTTTAATCTAGTTTAGATTTAATTTAGTTTTAATTGCCCTGGATACCTAACTTATCTTAGAAGTCTAGAAAGTACTTTATTTTTCTTCTTGTCTCTTTTAGCTTCCTAACATTACATTTCTCTAGTTCTCTTTCATCAAATCTCACATAAGCTATCTGTAGTTCAGGTATCTATATTCTGCGTTGAATTCTTATTGAATTTATTTGTTCAGAGTCCGATTCTTTTTTATGCCGAAGATAGGGCACAATATTTGTCATTTCAGTCAAACTGAGAAGATTCTATCAGAATTTGAACAATATATTGTTGGATCACGCATGCTATTTGGGAAGAAATGTACAGTGTCTCTTCTCTCTATGCTAATGGTTGTTTCTGTCCTTTATAACAACTTCTCCTTCAGCTCTACCTGAAACAATTTTTCTGGTGTTGTATTTTTTAAGAAAAGCATTTCAAATATCTCTGTTGTGCCTTACACCTTAATTAGCCTAAAATGTCAAGGTGCCAAGATGTTAGTTTGCATGTCAATTGCTTCTTACTAGTGTAGCGTAAAAAAATCAAGCTCAGTATCTACAGCAACAGGAATATGTTTTTAGGAATATTCTCTTGTTTCAGTCTAACATTTATGTTTTTTAATAGAAGATGTACATAAGTGTAAATAGTACAAACACTTTTTTTAACCAATGTGTTGAAGGGCTGGAAGCCTGAAAATACATGTTGGACTTTTTTTCATATAGTTCAGTAAAACATACTACCTTTTGCCTGCCTTCTTTCTGTGGGGGGAGATTGAAAAAGATAATGCAAACCATAAAAAACTCGCACAATATCATCCATGGCAAGGGGTGATGTGTCGATGGTAGTTTGCTGTGGAGGCTTTTGTGTAAGAAGAAGATGAAAGACAGACAGATGTTTGATGAAACAGTTAATGAAAAAGAATGATGCTTGGAACAGTTGATAAAACTACTGCCAAAGGGACATGTCCTGTTGATGGATGGTTTATCTCTTTTAAGTAAGCTATATTGCAGGTAATAAATACTGGCAAACTGTAACAGCCATCTAAACAAAACATTTACAAATCACCATACCTCTTGTTAACCTTAATGGAACAATATTTGCTTGATTTTGATGGAATCTCATTATGGGTAAATAAAGATCTTTCAGGGAAGATCACATTTATCTAATGAAAGATTTTTTTGTGGGACAGGGTATTTAACTTCTGATAGTTTTGGTAAATAAAGCCCAATTAAATTTTTTTTCCCTCAGCATTTCTATTGTTCCTAAAATCCAACCATGGTAGTGGTCAAATAAAATAATTGGAAAAAATCAGATTAACATTTTTTTTCTTTAAGATTAATGTAGGAAAATAGAAAAAAAAAAATTACCTGCAGGAAAGCATGATAAATTTGCAGAAAAGTCTGTTGCGGGGTTTTTCCTTGTTTTTCTGTTTTCTTAAGATGACCTTTTTATTTTTATTTATTTTTTATTTATTTTATACAAATACTTCAAAAATGTAGGGACAGACACATTCTGTTGTTCTTAAAAATTCTCGAAGGAAATCAATGACGTGCTGGGCCAACAAAAACTCTGCCCCAGATTTTTCCCCTTAGGCATATAATGCAATATAAAGATAAAATCTATTGAAAAAGCAGTTGTGTGATGTTTAACCTCTGTTTTCTGTGCTTGTTATTTGGATGCTGGGCACGTTTCAGTCCCTCTTTTTGTCTGCTGCAGTCCAAGTCCTGGATGTGTTACAATTGTAGAAGTCTTCCTAGGCAACCCATGCGTAGCTTGAAAAGTAGGTTGTTTGGAAAAAGGGACAGAAACAGAACCGTTTTCATGACTCTTGCTATATTTGGCCTCCTTTAGTGCTATAATCATAAATAAATGTGCTTTCCTTGGGAGGATATAATTCTGTTTTAGAAAATAACAACAAAGATCCAGAAGAAAAAAATAATACTGGGCCCCTTGGAAAATTCAGTGGTGGGTGTAGCAGGATGTGTTCAAAATTTGGAATTGTATTTGGGTTCCTCTTGTGAGTCTGAAGGTCCTCACTCCCCTCTTCTCTCCTGCATGCTTTGCTCCCTTGTGGTAAGGCATGTCTCCTTATACTGAGCACATCATCCTCTAATATCAAGCATCTGCCCCATGCCCATCTGGAATGTCTATCAACAGGGGATGACAAAGCATTGGAAATATTCAACTGGAGGCATTAGGGCGGATGCCTTTCTCCAGCCATTAAAAATAGAAGTTTAATTGTTCCTTCCAACCTTCTGATTTCCCATGAAATGTGGCTGGGTTTGCTTCCCATTACAGAGAGGGTGCCAGGTTAGAAGGATGATAAGATGGACTCAGTATTGCAATTTTTTTCTTAATAGGAAAATTTTTAACATAATGACTTGGTCGTTTATCAGTTACAGAAAACATCACCTGGAAGGTATCCTGAAGTTATATTCCAGAAGAAAACACTCTTTCCCTGAAAAAGATTATGGATTCAAATAGGTCTCTGCTTATCCTCAGCAATGTTAGGCAAGAAACCAGCACACTGACACAACAGCATCCTGCTTGTAAGTAACATTCTCCAGGCTAAACCAAGGACTGCAAGATTTTTGAGGCAGGCAATATTTCAATTTCCCAGGTAAAACACAGTGTAATTTCTGTGATAGCAGCAGGCAGCTTTGAAGACACGACAGGCAAGGTATGATTGCTTTGACTAAGAGCACACATCTTGATGTTTAGGTGAGAAAATGCTTGGCCATGATTCATCTTGAGTATTAGCCCATTCTAAGAAATGTCCGCAGCCTCTGAGACCACCACTTGTCTGGATTCAAATGATCAGGCTCTGAGGGCCACCAGTGTTGCCTCTCATGCACATGCAGCATATGCAGCAGGAGCAGCTTCTGTGTTATGGCTTGGTTCATCTCGTCTTCTAGACCTCTTGTGCTCTGTGAGGTTTATTTCCATGCCAAAGCTACTCAGAGCCCGTACAGCCAGCTCGCTCTTCCCTCCAGCAATGTCGCCACCTTCCTCGAAGTGCCTGTGACTGTCAGCAGTCTGCCTGCTTGTTTGTACTGCATGGCTGATGTGATGACGACTAGTCTTCTTCAGGGTTGGCAGCAGGCTTTGGGAGGTCACACAGAAATTCTGCACCACCCTGGAAGTGCCTTTGCCTGCAGAGGGCCCATGTTCTCATGTTAGCTGTGAGTGACGCTGTACCTTGCACAGCTAGAGCTGCAGGCACAAGTTGCTGTTGTCCGAGTGCCTTTGTGATGGGAAGAAACAACTTTCCTGCTAAGAGGAGAAAGATGTAACATCAAGGCTCTGGAAAAAGAGGCCTTAAGTGAGGAGGAAGTTTCCTTAGGAAGCTGTAGAGAATAATGAGATCACTCCTCAGCCTCCTTTTCTCCAAATTAGACAAGCCCAAAGTCCTTAGCTGCTCCTCATAGGACATGCCTTCCAGCCCTTTCACCAGCTTTGTTTCCCTCCTCTGGATGCATTCAAGGACCTTCACATACCTGCTGCCAGCAGTGCCCATCTTGTTTCCCTTGCCTTTTAATCTTTTTCTGTACTTACCATGGCAGATCTCCCCATGCAGCATCTGTTTGTTGTTTAGTTACTGCAGGATCCCTGTTTATTCAAAGAAGAGGAATAGCTGATGCAGTTCAGTTCACCTGGCTGAGATTAACTAGGGAGTTTCTCTCTTTCTCTTTCTGTTGACAAAGCCCAGGATGACAGGATTTCCAGTGTAGGCACGCCATTTAGGTGGAATGGGTCTAGATCTGCTGTCATATTGCGTGGGAGCTGAAAGGAGGGCTGCTTTCCTCCCTGCTTGCTGGTGCTACTGAAAACTCCATGTCTTGAAGAACTGGTAGACTGTGAGACTCTGAGCATGAGGGATTTGATGAGGTCTTTACTCTGGCTGGGTAGTTGGAGGAGTTGCCAACTTAAGTCATGTCCACTTGTCTTTGTGCTGGAAATTTCAGAAATCTTGCAAAGGGGTGCAGTGCTGCAGAAATCAATGTGTAGACTTCACAAAGAGCATACAGAGTTGATTGCTGGTGCTTGTTTCTGTATGAAATATCGCAGAAGAACCTGTTTGGGCATCAGTTTGAGAAGCAGCCTGGTAAATTTAGCTCTATTGAAATGACAATGGTTTTCAGTGTCAGTTCCTAGAAAGGGAGAAACATCCCTGCTGAACAGGCTCTTCTGTATTCTCTGTAGAGTGGGATGCAATAATTGTGCTTGCATGCTAAGGACCTTCTGCAAGAGCCTGCTCTCCCTTCTTCCAGAGAAGCTGGTCTTCTTCCTGTGAAACAGGTCTCCTGGAAGAAGCACATCATGGAAGCAAATTAATTTGGCGTCTAGTGCATGGCTGTGCAAAGGACAAGAAGAGGAGAGAACATTAGTAAAACAACTCTTTCCTTACCCTTTCTATATATCTGCATGAAATTAAAGGCTTTAAGTCATAAAGATAACTTCCCTCTCTAACTGCAAATAAACTATGAAAAGCGGGGTAAAGATGTTTTCTCAGTTTTCAGGAACAAGTAGGGCTTGTTCATGGTGGGATGTGCTTGCCTTTGCCATTTACTCTGAGCTGGCAGATCCCACAGATGAATGAATATGTCCAGACTACATTTATTTCTGACAGAAAGGTATGTGTCTTTTATATCCATCAGCCATGCCAAGCTGTCTTGTTCTGCCAATGCCTTATTGTTGTACGAGAGGTAAATTTCCTTCTTCTTTCTTTTGCCTTCACCTAACTCTGTCTGTAACACTGCAGATGTGAACATTCATTCTTTGACGTCTCTGGTTTGTGAGAATTTCTCTTTTCTATTTAGAACAGTACTAACTCAAGACTGCCTTCCTGTTGACAACTTTGAAAAATACCTTATTATAAGACTTCTTTTTTGGCCCATGTAGAATGTAGCAAGAAGAGGTATTACTTGATGAAATACACCATATCCTATCATATTCCTTATAATTTTATAATTATTCTCAGATATAAAAATCTAAATAAAATATTTTTTCTTTAGTGTCACTTCGCCGTCTTTCATAAGCATAATACCAGTAAAGTTTGTGAGAAAATGTGATATTAAATTATATGTTCTAAAGAATTCCTAGTGGCGATATTAGGAAGTTTTACTTTCACAAACATTTGTATTGGGTTTGCATGGCAAAGTTTTGACAGCAGGGGGTCTGCAGGGGTGGCTTCTGTGAGAAGCTGCTAGAAGCTTCCCCCATGCAAGAAGTAACCAATGTCAGCCAGCTCCAAGAGGGGCCCACCACTGGCCAAATCTGAGCCCATCAGTGATGGTTGTAGCCCCTCTGTTAAAAAGGGGAGAAAACCCCCTGCATGGCAGCAACCAGAAGAGTGAAAATGCATGAAAGCAACACTCTGCCGACACCAAGGTCAGTGAAGAAGTAGGGGGAGGAGATGGTCTAGTTGTTTAGAGCAGAGATTCCCTTGCAACCTGTAGTGAAGACCATGATGAGAAAGGCTGTTCCCTTGCAGCCCATGGAGGGTAACTGTAGCACAGATATCCACCTGCAGCCCATGGAGGAGCCCACACTGCAGCAGGTGGGTGCCCAAAGGAGGTCGTGACACCATGGGAAGCCCACGCTGGAGCAGACTCTTATCAGGACCTGTGGCTCCATGGAGAGAGGAGCCCACAGCAGAACACGTTCGCTGGTAGGACTTGTGACCCCACAGGGAACCCAAGCTAAATCAGTTTGTTCCGGAAGGACTATACCCCATGGAAGGGACCCATGGTGGAGTGATTTGTGAAGAGTTGTAGCCCATGGAAATGGCCCATATTGGAGAAGCTCGTGGAGTGCTGTCTCCCATGGAAAGGACCCCACACTGAAGCATGGGAAGAGTGAGGAGTTCTCCCCCTGAGAAAGAGAGGACAGCAGGGACAAGCTGTGATGAACTGACCACAACTCCCATTCCCCATCGCCCTGTGCTGCTTGGGAGGAGGAGGTAGAGAAATCAGGAGTGAAGTTGAGCCCGGGAAGAAGGGAGGGATGGTGGTGGGAGGTGTTTTAAATGTTGGGTTTAGTTCTCATTATCTTACTCTGATTTGATTGGTAATATTAAACTAATTACCCCAAGCTGAGTCTGTTCTGCCTGCGATGGTAATTGCTGAGTGATGTCCCTGTCCTTATCTCATCCTGTATCTCAAAACAGCCTTTTGTTATATTTTCTTTCTCCCTGTACATCTGAGGAGGGGAGTGACAGAATGTCTTGGGTGGGTACTTGGCATCCTGCCAGGGTCAAACCCCTGCAGCGTTTATTTTTTTTCCTGAAGTTAAACTGTTAGTCAATTAATGTGTCATGGAGATTAGAGGAGGTGCCATCTGATGCAGGATTAGTTGCACTTTGTTTCCACTCTGAAATAAAATTGAAAGAGTTACCCTCATCAGTGCTTGAAAGGTAATATAATGATACCTTGAAATTACCAGGTCCTTCTAACAGGTTTTCAGATCAAGCATTTCCTCCAAGTTTTACATTATTCTGCTCAATACCAAGGAAAGTTTTCTTTTGCTGTGTTTCTGTTGTAAAAACCTCTTCCATAGCATAAAAATGAAACATGTATGTTGACAAAGTTCATGGAAATCTGTTTGCTCTGCTTATTCTAGTTTTGTTCTTGTGTACACTTATTTCATGGATAAAAATATAATTTAAAGTGTTCTTTATCTTTGCTTATTGTCAGAACTGAAATTCTTGGAACGGCTGATCACCACAAGTACTGAGTAAGTTTTAAATAATAAGGCTTTGAAGCTTTCCTCTCCAGAGTTATCTCTAAATGTCAAGAGAAGAGTTATTCAATAATTTTAGCTGTAGCAGTGACTATCTCAGATAAAATATATGGTCCTATTTCCCTCTCATTTGGATAATTTGATTGGATATATTTTGCAATTTTCCTTTTAATTGGAATTTCTCCTTATTCTTCATAAGAATTATCATGCGCCTCACCCCATAATTTGCAAACTGATGTGTATTAGTGTTTTGTTGGCTGGCATTATGATACTGAAAATCCTTTGAATTCTTCCTTTAACAGGTTTTGAATCACCAGAGGCATTTCTTCCAAGTGCAAAAATAGAATTACTAACCAAATTGAGTAAAGTTTAAAAAAATGCAAATAGTATTAAAAATGAATGATGTCTCACTGCATAAAAATCATACACGCAAATAGAATATTTTAGCTGTTCATTAAGATTCTTTTCTTCCTTGCCTGCTGTTCGACTGAAGCAGCTGAGAGTAAGTATCTGTGAGATGAAATGCGGTTCAGGTTACTCTCAGCTGTTAAAAAAGGAAGATAGGTCAAACGAGAGGCAGGCATCATCCCTCCAGAGATGACAGCCCCTGATCCTGCCCTTTGCCCTGATTAGACAAAGACCCAGCCGAGATAACTACTGGGGAGGGATCTGGGATGTCAAATCCTATGGGCTGGTGGAAACACCTAAAGCGAGCTTTGGGACTTGGGGTTACATTTGTTGGGTACAGGGAGGCAATGCGAGTACAAAATGAATGTTAAAAGCGAGCTGGTTGGATGTGATAGTGCTCCCTAACTGCTTAAAATATCGAATCACAAAATGGTTGGGGTCCACTGATTGATTGGGAAGGGGTCCATCTAGTCCAACAGTCTGCTCAAAGTAAGACCATCTTCCAGGTTAGATTAGGTAAACATGTATAAACACAGATTAAGGGAGAATTAGCCTTAGCTGGGTTGAAACAGGCATGGACTAGGAAAATAAAAAAAAAAAGGTTTTATAAACTAACATAAGCATTTAAAGCTTTTCTGGTAAAAGTTGCCTTTTCTTCATGAAGGTCTGTATGCCTGTTCCACACCTGGTCTGTTTGATACCAGCGTAAGGATACCTCCCCTAATGAAACACATCCTTGGTGAAGAAGCTTCCTCTGGGATGGTGCCAGCATACACTACATTCTCCGTCCTACTAACTGTCCTCCACTGTCCCCAAGCACGCCGTGTTTCTGTCAGTCACGCTGATTATAATTTTGAACTCCGCTGCACAGAAGTCACAATGTCCCAGAAGTGGTTGCTCCCGCTCTTAAGAATTGCTAATTATGGAAGTGTCCCTTTTCCCATTAACTCATGGATGCAAGCATAAAGCACAGAAATTAGGCTAAAATATAAAGCAGGGGAAGGGATGTTTCTTCCTTGGAAAAGGATGGGAGGGAAGGAAGGAAAAGAGATCAAGGAAGTCCTGCGTCACTTGAGGCAATGGGGAGAGATGGTGCAGAGGGTCTCCAGATCACCTGTGTGGCTTGGGGCCACATATACTGTGCCTGTGGATGGAGGGCCCCAGGCTACTGGGGCTGACTGCTGAGACATGGGCTCACAAGTGTACCCAATATATCACTCAAGGGCATGTTTTGAAACTCTTCTTCTTCTGGTTTTATTGAAATCAGCTGTGGTTTTGGCCCAAAGTTTTAATAGTCGAAATGTTATGCAGGGGACCGGATGTCATCAGAGCTCAGAGGAGGTATTCTAACAGCTTCTCTACAGACTCTACCCAGAACTTAGAGTAAACAATTTTCTAATGTAAATAAAGTCTTGGTTTTAAGGGTTCAAACTGTTTCAATGACTCCTGGTCAAAAAAGTATCTGATTTTGTGCTGTGGGCAATTCTGTGGCACTAAATTCCGTGCAGAAGTACAGCCTGATGGAAGTGAAAACGTGAGGAAATGGTCATAGAATTTCTGTATCACAAAGAGAAAGTTCTGTATCACAAAGAGACTCCCTTTTCAACTTGGAGCTGGCAGAGCAGCTTTATATTGCCTTGTCACAGGTCCGGCTGTCACGGGTGTGCAGTCAGGGAGGTGAGCAGCAGCAGGCCGTGCGTCATCCCTACTATTTTTGACTGCCGAAGTATCCGCTAGTGGCCCAAGGTGGCTAAATTTATGTTAGGACTGCCTGGCAATGGCATGTGGCATTGTTTTACCATGCTTTGAGCCCCTTGCCCGGGGACTCAGCCATCCAGGACCCAGCTTGGATAAGGCCCAGCTGTACAGCCTTGGCTTGAGATCCCACCAAAATCACTGAGCTGCGAGTAAAACTAGTCAAAATGAGGGAGGCAAAAGTATGAACAGAGGTAGCCGGGCTTTTGAGAGCAGTTCAGGAGGGAAAAAGAGTGACATGGAAAGGTACAAAATCCTAAAGGAGAAGTGTAGTGAGGAGATGGTAGGTCAGCAGCAAGGAGCTATGGGGCTGGCCCTTCTGCACCTGCTGGATGCCTGCTGGGCCAGCAAAAGCTCGTTAGGGGTCTTATCAGGTTGGGGAACATACTAATGCTCAGTAACTCATTAAACCCCAGCTATCTTTTGTGTGTTTTCACCAAGAAATGGCTGCTTGGTGGGTACCCAAACTAAGCTGTGTGTACCTTGCTGGCAGAGCCTCTTGGCACACGGTAAGAGCTGGCAGGGTAAGGGGATCCGTATAGAGCTGTCTGTACCCTAGAGAATGACAAAGAGTCCAAAATACGTGTCACACCAGATATGCTTTGGGATGCCTGCAGCTCTCTCTAAAGGCTAACGTATAGTGAGATACAAGCCTGTCCTGCCCAGACTTGGTCAGCCACGCAGGAAAGCGCTGATGACATTTTCTGAAGTGGCTCCTTCATGGCACTGGAGAGCTGTTCCAAAGCAGGGCTGGACTTTCAAGGGTCAAACGAGAACTGAGATGCTCTTAAAGCCAAGGGGAGGAAGCATAAGAAATGGAGCAATTACACTCCTTCGTCTTGTGCTATTTCCATGTGTAGATGCTGCAGGTTTTTTTCCATCTGAACCATTACTTTTAATACTGATGAACATTTAAAAAAAACATAAAGATCTCCCAACCTGACACATTTATTCTTCCAGAGTTTGTTTTGAGTAGCTATTAATTTTAAAATTCATTTTAACTTCGTTGTAATCCTAAGCATTGTATACCATGGTTTAACCGTATGAAAAGTAACTTCCTCTTGCTTGTTTACATCAGCTCCTTAATAACTTCACTGGAAACTCTTGTACCAAGAGAGGTTATGCAAAATCTCTCCATGCCGTTCATGATCTTAGAAACCTCCAGCGTATTCCTCCTAACGTATGCCTTAACTTTGTATTTTTCCAAGAAATAGTAAAAATACCTTTATTTTTTTAATGTTACACTTTCTAAAGAAGGTAGGAAAGACTGCAATCAATGATTGCCGTTCGTTCTCTCTTTGATGATCCATCTGTAGTTTACTATGGTAACTACTGATAACTACTAATGAGAGACTGAGATACTGCACTTAAAAAAAAAAGCTAGGTACAGACGCATACAGAAGGATTGTTGGACAGGACATTTTATTGTAAAAACCACCCTTTTTGTTTACAACTTGGAGGCTTTCAAAAGTGATTCTAA
The DNA here is from genome assembly GCA_013400055.1 of Nycticryphes semicollaris. Lineage (NCBI taxonomy): Eukaryota > Metazoa > Chordata > Aves > Charadriiformes > Rostratulidae > Nycticryphes > Nycticryphes semicollaris. The sequence goes on from VXBJ01003729.1 coordinate 642,756, forward strand.
ATGTTGTTGGTCATGAAAAGGCAGGCGTGGATTTTGTGTGATAAAAAGAAGCACATGATTTCAAAGTGTATACAAATTGTTGTGCAACATAGCTGAAGAATATTCATATAGATTCTCAGTGTTCTCAATACTAACAAAAGATATAGCATTAACAATAGGTGATACAGCTGAGCAATATTATATTATTCAAGGCACCTCCATGAAAATGCATCAGCTAGGTATATAAGTTTCAGAAATAGAAGTCTTCCAATTCTTAATGCTGACTGAAAAACAAATGAAAAAAGTTGCATGCTGAGTAGGAATCAAAGCATTTCCTTATGAAGTACAAATACTTTATAGAAAGTTTAGATGAAAATGCAGTGTTGCTCCCATAGCTTGTAGCTGTAGACACCTATGGTTTGCTAAAGTAGTTCTCTGTTGACAGAATGATTCATCTTTAGCCACCAGCTGAGAAAATATGCTTATATACTTTGTCTTTCACTTTCTCCATTGATACTACAAAAAGATTAAGTAGAAGATTATGTTCCACTCCCACCTAGTGGCAAATAAAACATGCACAGTATAATTTTTTTTTTAGGGCTATGGGAATTTATGTTACCCTTCCTAGAAATGACTGCATGGAGACAGTGATTTTACTGCAGCTTTGTTTGTGGCAGAGACCAGCTCTGAGATGCTTAAAAGTTACATACAAACAACTTCTAAATTAAAGTAAACCTACTTGAGTTGGCAAAAATGAAAAAAAAAAAAAACACAAAACAACCCATAATTCTGTGCCTGTAACTAGGCAGTTTTTGTTCAAAAGAAAATTAAGACAAGTTTAGGCCAGGGTTTAGCTTTATTTTTTACTTTTAATGTATGTAGTTAATAGTAGGATAAGGCTGTAAGATGAGAGCTAATGTATGTGTAAAAAAAAAAGTGAGTAGCAATTTGTTTGGCTTTAAAATAGTCCACATAGAGTGTGTCCCTTCAGCAGCACTTAGCAGAACCCCAAGCTGGCTGAAGCTGCCAGTGGCTACTTGGGTCCTTGCTTGGTGGCCAAGTCCTGCTCAGGCAGCTGGCCTGGGGACTGGGGTTACCAAGTACCATGGGACCAATTTAATCCACTGCGGCTTGCACAGCCCTGAAGACATCATGGAGGGGATTTTAGCTCTGGATTGAGACCTCAGCATAGCAGTCTGTAATCTTGTCATTTGCCTGTAGAGTTGGTGTAGACCAGTGCTTCAGAGTTGGCTTTCATTAAAAACCATTTCATTAAAGTCAGTTCCTAACATTGTGCTTGCAAAGCAAATCTACTGTAGCTGTTTTTCTAGAAGTAGACTGATGCAACTCAGAGACTAGAATCAAGATGTATAAAGGCATGTTAATTAGCTTGTTTGATTAGCTACATCATCTTGGAAGGTAAAATTATATGGTTGGGAGAGGCTCCAAGAGGTCGTATAGTCTATTCCTGTGCCAAAAAGCAGTACTTCCTCTATCAGCAACATTCCTTGATAAGCAGTAATACAACTTAGTCTTTAATATCTCAAAAACTGGATCTTCCACATTCCTGCAACAGCTTATTCCATGCTTCTGTATCCTCAGAGTTAGAAGTTTATTTTTCTAATATCCAATCTGAATCATCTTTGTTGCAGTTGAAGCCTGTTCATTCCTGTATTCCCTGTAGACAACCCTGTCACCAGTTTGGGATCATAGAATTGTCTAGGTTGGAATGGACCTTTAGGATCATCTTGTCCAACCATTGACCTAACTCTGATAAAAAACCCAAGAAAACAACAAAAAACTCCATTACTAAACCATGCCACTAAGCACTATGTCAACCAGTCTTTTGAATACCTCCAGGGATGGTGCCTCAACTACTTTCCTGGGTGGTCCATTCCAAGGCTTAATAACCCTTTCAGTGTAAAATTTTTTCCTAATATCCAGTCTGAACTCCCCTGATGCAACTTGAGGCCGTTTCCTCTTGTTCTATCACCTGTGACTTGGGAGAAGAGACTGACCCCACCTCTCTGCAACCTCCTTTCAGGTAGTTGTAGAGAGCGATAAGGTCTCCCCTCAGCCTCCTCTTCTCAAATTTGTTGATTGAGATTGGGATATGTTGATTTGTTGATTGGGATTTTGTTGAATGAAGGAATGAAGGTTGTCTTCTCTCCAGACTGAGCAACCTCTGATCATCCAGTCTTTCCTCATAGGTCATGTTTCCTAGATCTCTGGGCATCCTGATTGCTGTCCTCTGGACTTTTGCAGAACTAGCCAGTGTGGATAGGCCAGATTTAATTTCATTTAATATTTTTATGGGTTATACTCCTGTTGTTATGACCTAGTAGGATATATACGTTTGGCATCAGCATGGCATTGAATTCTGTTCTGCTTACGATCCACTGAAATTCCAGATATTTCTGTGTAGATACTTCTCTGCTCTCTAGTCCAGTCATGCAACCCATTATTTGTGCTTAGGTGTAGACTTTTGCATTTTTCTTTGCTGAATCATATGCTATTTTAGAAAAAATCTCTTCAGTTTAATAATGACTTTGAATTCCAACCCTTTCAGAAAGTTATTTGCTTCTTTTTTATTTTCTTTTTTTCAATTGCAGATTTAATAGAAGTATACTCTTTTCCATCAGCCAGCAATTGATAGTGCTATGTATAAGACAATCTTGTAGAAACCCGTTTTCATTCAGTTTCACTCTAGGTCCATGACAGTTTCTTTTTGAACAGTTTTCCAATTATTTTTGCTCTTCTCCAGTAATTTCATTTGTAGTTTACTTATGAGAATTCCCTTTTCTGAATCCAGCCACATGACATCTGCTATTTCTCCTCTACCCACAGAAGAAAACTGTTTTAGATTAATATTTGTCCTTGACAAATCCAGGTTAAGCATTGCCTCCTTGTTTTATAGACTGTACTGGGTTTGCATGGCAAGGTTTTGGTAGTGGGTGAGCTACAGGGATGGCATCTGTGGGAAGCAGCTACAAGCTTCCCCCATCCCTAATAGAGCCCATGCCAGCTAGCTCTGAGATGGACCCATTGCTTGCCAAGTCCAGGCCCATCAGTGACAGTGGTAGTGCCTCTGGGATGACATATTTAAGATGGGGAAAAAAATTCTGTGCAACAGCAGCTGGGGAGAAGAGTGAGAATATGTGAGAGGAAATAGCCCTGCAGACACCAAAGAAGGAGGAAGAGGAGGTGTTCCAGGTGTCCGAACAGAGAATCCCCTGCAGCCCATAGTGAAGAACACGGTGAGGCAGGCTGACCCCCTGCAGCCAGTGGAGGGTAATGGTGGCACAGATATCTACCTGCAGCCAATGGAGGCTCCCCATGGTGGAGCAGGTGAACGCCCAAAGGAGGTTGTGACCCAGTGGAGAGCTCTGTGATTCATGAAGAGCTGCAGCCCATGGAAAAGGCCCACATTGGAGAAGCTCGCGGAGCGCTGTCTCCCATGGAAAGGACCCCACACTGAAGCATGGGAAGAGTGAGGAGTCCTCCCCCTGAGAAGGAGGGAGCAGCAGGGACAAGCTGTCATCACAACCCCCATTCCCCATCCCCCTGCACTGCCTGGGAGGAGGAGGTAGAGAAATCAGGAGTGAAGTTGAGCCCGGGAAGAAGGGAGGGATGGTGGTGGGAGGTGTTTTAAGAGTTGGTTTTATTTCTCATTATCCTACTCTGATTTGATTGGCAATAAATTAAATTAATTTTCCCCAAGTCATGCCTGTTTTTCCCATGATGGCAATTGCTGAGTGATCTCCCTGTCCTTATCTTTTGTTGTATTTTCTGTGTTTAAAGAAACTGGATTGTTTGTTTCAGTGGTTTAGGGCAACAGAAGACAGCTAGCCGTCCATCTGTATTTACTCTTCGTTTTGTCTCCTTTTAAAGCTAAGTGCCACAGTCTCCCTTTCAAGTTTTCCGAGTGTGCCCAAAGTTTGCCAGTGTCAGTTTGTTTAATCCACTAGGATACTATTCATGAAGCTTGACTTATTTGAAAAAAAAACAAAACACTTTTTTTATTTAAATGCTCTCTAACCTGTCTTTTCTCTATTCTAAACACTGATTACTCACTCTGTTCGGTTCATTACCTAATTGATTTCTGGTTTTGTGTGAAGACAAATACAGAAAGACATTTGGTCTTTCTTGATGTCATCTGCCAATGGATTGTCTTTCCAGTCAAGCAACAGATTGACATTTTTCTTCATAATCTTATTGCTACTTGGTATCCCTACCAATGGAGTTCTTGTTGCCTTTAAAATCTCTCATCTGCTTGCATCTCCTCTTGATTTTTTTTGTTTCTGTTTTGGGGTTTGTTTTGTTTTGTTTTCTGATTTTGTTTTCTGCTGGGCATTTCTTATTTTCTCCCCAGCTACTTATGCTATTGTTTTCTATACACCCCTGTCAATTTGACTGAATTTTCATAGCCGTGTGCATTTGATATCCCTTGGAAAGAACATAAGACAGCTAAACTGATTTTTCATTGCAGCTCCAGTCCTCCCTCTGTATTAGGAAAATTGTCTCTTGAAAACTAGCTTTTGTATCCTTACAAGGTTTCCAAGAGTCCTCTATATTTCAGACCTGTGAGATTTTACCTGTGAATTTGCTGTGTTTATTGCAGTCTGCCTTCCTGAAATCACTGGTTTATTATCTTCTTCTGCCTCTTCCCTTCTTAGGGAACGTGAGTGTTACCTTTACACAAATAATCTTGCATTCTCAATCACTTTCTGCCTCTAAGGATAAAGACTGCAAAAGCATTCTCTAGCTGCCTCTTGTACCCTCTTAAAAAACGCAGCATCTCAAAAGCTATGTGGGGCTGTGTTCTTTTTCCAACAATTTATGTGTTGATTGAACACCTTCACTAGAGCTGACTCTTGAATAGTTGCAAGCAGTTCTGGCTTGCATTGGCTTCATCTATGTCGGTGACCAAGGGTCACCTAACTCCAGATGTTAGCAAACACATTTTTCCTCCCATCTGTTTTCATCAAAGTTTATTAAGTTCATTATATTTTTTTCATCAAAGTTTATTATAAAAAACCTTTCTCCCTCAGCGGTTCAGACCTATGAGCACCACTGATAAACATACCAATGCTTTTTCTCTTTTTTTTTCCAGAACAAACTACACAACTTATATTAACACCTGATTTCTTCCATAAATCTAATAATGGGTGATAATATTGACATAACCCATGATAGGGGACAATTGCAGTGATATAAATGTTCCTTTAACTGATGGGATTTATTTTCTTCCCTTGCGGGAAGCATTTTGTAGTGGTGTGACTGTTCCATGCTAGTGAGGCTGAGCCACTCTAAGTTTGGGGTTGTGCCTAAAGGTATGCAAAGTTGGTGTGCTTATGAGGCCTGTGCTTCCTTCTATGTTTTTAAAGCATCAAAGTGCAACTTAAACTTTTCCCCCATGCTACTGTTTAGTTTTATATCCAGGATTCTGCAGCACAGTGACTGAAATTTTAACGAGGTCATCTCATTAATTAAAACTAATATCAAGGATAAATTACATTAAGAGGGCTGTAGTGTTATTTTTGATTGATTTGTATTTGTATTCAGTAAAAGCCTCTATTATTCTCTTCCTTTCTCTCAGAAGAATCTCAGATCTACTCCATCCCACTTCCAAGAGTCCAGGTGCTTTGATGTACAGCTCACAGTGATTTTGCCACAGAGTATACGGGCATTGATTGTAATTTATTTCCTCCAGCTTATGTTCCCAATGTATACTTCATCAAGGCATTACAATACAGATTGAACAATTCAAATTATCAACATACTTGAAGATAAGATACTCACCTTTTAAAATTAGATTCCATTTCTTTTCCAAAATGTTACACTGAAGTTATACTTTGAAGAGTTTTGTTAGTGCAGTGAGAGGGAAACATACCCTTAGATGGAAGGATATTAATTCTTAGTTTTCATGAAATTAAAATATTTTATTTTCTCAGATCATTTTTTGTATTATTCAGAATATTTGAAGATTAAGTTCAATTCACATATAGGCTCTCAAAAAGATAATGCAAAGAATTCTAAATCCTCATTTGGATATGCAAATAGATGTGGAGTCAGTGCAATTGAGGAGAACATCTAAGTTTTGGCTTGAAGGCATTGGCTTTCTAATATTTTAATAGGCAAGCTGTTCAGAAAACATAAGGGAGCTCTATAATTCCTCAAGAAGTCTTTGGAGGGATTGAAGCCCTGTATATTCTGTTTACAAATATTTCTCATCATGCAGATGGATAGTGATGTTCTTGCTTTTTAGATTGTTGAAAATACGAAAGCCAGCCATTTTATGCTTAAAATGCTTTTGCTTCCCAGAGCGTATTCCTCCTATGAAGTTATATTCTTCTTGACATAATGCTTATCTACAGTGAGGAATGATATCACATATAATGAATTACAGTCTATTGCATCAAGAGTGAAAGAAAAAGCAGATGAATTTTTGGGTCCAAATATCGAGTTTTCTCCAACTATCCAAAGAAAAGGAGAAAGAAATAACACAAAAACCCAGAAAAACTTTCTTCAGAAGATTGATGGTATTGTGTCAATGGGACTTTTTCCATTTGTGCATTGAGTGAAATTATCAGTAAGATGAAAAGAAAACCCAGTCCACTAAAGAAAAGTGATATTTCAGAAGATACTAGTACTCTTCTAGAAATTAAGTTCATAGAGCAGAATCTTCAGGGGCAAACCTTTTCTCTACATCCTTTCTTAAGCTTGACTATCTGATCTAGATTCAGTATCTGATCTAGCACTGGAGGATGAAAAGATTGAGAGCAGCTCTTCTGAGAAGGACTCGGGGATGCTGGTGGATGAAAAACTGGACATGAGCTGACAATGTGCCCAGAAAGCTAACCGTATCCTGGGTTGCATCAAAAGAATTGTGGCCAGCAGGTCAAGGGAGGTGATTCTAGCCCTCTACCCTGTTCTGAAGAAACCCCACCTGGAGTACTCCATCCAGCTCTGGAGCCCTCAGCATAGGAAAGACATGCACCTGTTGGAGTGGGTCCAAAGGAAGGCCATGACAATGATCAGCAGGCTGAAGGACCTCTCCTGTGAGGACAGGCTGAAAGAACTGGGGTTGTTCAGCCTGGAGAAGAGAAGGCTCCGGGAAGCCGATTGCAGCCTTTCAGTACTCAAAGGAGGCCTACAGGAAAGATGGCCTACAGAAAACTTTTTAGTCTGTTGCAATAGGACAAGGGGTAATGGCTTTAAACTAGGAGAGGGAAGATTTAGACTGAATATACAGAAGAAATTCTTTACTGTGAGAGTGGTGAGACACTGCAACAGGTTGCCCAGAGAGGTGGTAGATGCCCCATCCCTGGAAACATTCAAGGTCAGGTTGGATGGGGCTCTGAGCAACCCGATCTAGTGTGAGGTGTCCCTGCCCATTGCAGAGGGATTGGACTAGATGACTTTTAAATGTTCCTTACAACCCAAATTAATCTATGATTCTTTGTGGAAAAATCTTCAATGTGATGAGTTACCATGTTTCAGAGCCATAACATATTTTCTGCATTTGCGATCTGCTTTCATTAGGTTTGCTGGTGGATCTTGGAACATCATCTTCAGCTGTTCTTTTTGTCTTGGATCTGAGCTCTGCTGAGCACATTTGTCCCTCTGCACTGTGGTAGCAGAATATCTTGGCTTCTGGCATAGGGCACATGTGGTGTTGAAACCTCCAAACCTTCTTCTGGAGTCCTTGGAAGAGGAACCAAATGTTATTTTCCTTTTATCTGAAACTAGTGTTATAACAAAAGGGCAAGAATTTATCTGCAGGTGAAGACGTGCCAAAATTTATCCTAAAATAGAAACCAACAGCAGCACGTTCTCTTCCCAGTTCCATTTATCTCCTTTAAGAACTGCTGGTTTTAAAACAGCATGTAAGTGACTGCATTAAGTGAATTCTGTTAAGCGCTTTTTATCGTGTGGAGCAGAAAGAATATTAAATGATGAAAAGCAGGTGAGAAATACGTTCTGCAAATACACCGGTGGTATATCTTGATTTGAAAGCAGCTTGAGAGGTCTATCAGCATTTCTTAGAAGAAAAAAATATTTTCAGGTTTTAATAATTAAATAAAATTATTTGTTTTGCCAGTTCTCCATGTGGTACCAATTGTGAGAGATTTTTAAAGCCATAATTTCAGTAAGGAATGAGGTCTTGAAAAAAATCCTGTTCTCATGAAGTTTTCATGTGAAAGGGAATGACATAGAATTACTGTCACAGGCCTTGAGAGTTGTCTGCTCTGAATGCAGAAGGATTTTGGGTTGGATTGAAGCAAATGAAGTTGCTTTTCTTTCTAACATTTGAATCTAGGATTCATAAATAAAACAAAACATCTTGTTTGTTTGTTGTTACTGAAGGTTGATGACAGGACAAATTAAGATGGGGAATACAGTTAGGTCCTACTCAGCTCCTCACAAATAAAACTCAAAAACTGCAGTGGTTCATTTTGGATGTTAATTGAGAGACACTTAATTCAGACTTTTTTAGAAATTTCCAGTTCTCCCTAATAGTAATAGTATTTCTGTAATATCTAGCTTTGGCCGTTACTGAAATGGTAATTGAATCATTTAGGATGGGTGTACAATGTGTTCCAGAAGTGCCTGGACTAACATTGGCTGACCCAACTCCAGATTTGCTAATGGGTGAGATTTGCTGAGGTTAGTGGCAGGAAATACACTGCAGGCTGCAAATCCTGGTCTGAGAAACTCTATCGGGTTTATTCTGTCAGATGTGTTGAATAAAGACTTGACTGAGGGGATTTTCCAAAAGAAATCCAGAGGAACAGGGCCATGAAGGTGATCAGAGGACTAGAGCACCTCTTCTATGAGGACAGGCTAGGAGACTTGGGGTTGTTCAGCTTGGAGAAGAGAAGGCTCTTGGGAGACCTTATAGCAGCCTTCCAGTATTTAAAGGGGGCATGCAGGAGAGATGGAGAAGGACTCTTCATAAGGGAGTGGAGTGATAGGACAAGGGGTAAGGATTTTAAACTGAAAGAGGGGAGATTTAGACAAGATATTCGGAAGAAATTCTTTACTGTGAGGGTGATGAGACACTGGATCAGGTTGCCCAGAGAAGCATTTAAGGCCAGGCTGGATGGGGCTTTGAGCAATGTGGTCTAGTGGGAGGTGTCCCTACCCATGGCAGGGGTATTAGAACTTGATAATCTTTAAGGACCCTTCCAACCCAAACAATTCTGTGACTCTATGATTATACAAAAATTGCAGTGAGAGTGGATCTGACAATGCCCATTATTTCTATGCCACTGGATCCATGGATATGGCTCTACTAGTAGTTTTTATAGTACTTTTGTTATTGTTGTTGTTATTATTATTACTATTATTTTAATTATTAATGTTATGAGCAAAAATTCCTGACACACTAGTGAGATGAGGATGTGAAATGTGATGTGAAGGTTGCAACTGCTTCAGGGTCAGTAAGAGAAAGCCATGGTGCAACACGGAGAATTTTTACTTAACACTAATTAAATTCTTTTTTAAGGCTGAATACAAAACAGTTGCATATAGAATGGTGAAAAGCTGTATTTAAAAATGAAAAAGCAGATGGAAGAGAGTTTATCAGTAGTTTAAATATTTGTAGTATACAAACAAAATTTGCTACTGATAAAAACTCATTCTGGATACACAGGAGAACTAGAATAGCCAATGTTGTATGAGTTCCCAAGCATGACTTCCCCAATTACTTCCCAAGCAGCGAGGGAAATGAGATAAACTGGAACAGTACAGGGCATTTACCAAATAGATATTCATATTACAGGTCCTGATAAGCTGTGAATGTATCACTGGAAATGGCAGAACTGTACACAAATTTTCTGTATTAGTTGATTGCAGGTTTTGTGTGAGGAGACAAAATGAGGAGACAGTGAAGATGAAAACATGATCTTGGAGCCTCACAAGCAAAGTATTTCCAGCAGTGATGAAATAATCTGTGCCAGTGGTGATATTGCTGTGGTACCTCTGCACTTCTGCATGTAATTCTGGTTACCTGTGTTCAAGATAGTTTCAAATGACCCACGCTCTACAAAGATGAGTGTAAACTGCTATTTGGACCATTATCTCCTTTTTCACAAAAAGAAATTGAGAAAGCTTTGCTTGCTTAGCCTTCTTAAAAGACCTGAGAAAATAGGAGCAAAACTTGTTCAAAAAACTGTATTTAGAGAGTATTAACCTTGCTATACTGGTAGCAGGGAAGGGGCAGTGCTAAATGTTCAGCAGCATTCGTCCTTGGTGCATTTTGATTCTGTCCTTTTATTAATGGTTCAGATGAGGAAACAGGATAGGCTTATTAAATTTGCCAGTGGTTGAAACCTGAGAGAAATTGCCATACCGGTGTTTGGAGAAACAATCTGAAAACCAGGCAATCTATGGAGCTGTGGGTTTATTTTCCATATCTGTATTTGCCCTGCACATTATGTAAGTGTGCCCGTCCCCTCTGACCTCCCTGTAAGGTGCCATTTCCCATCACCATGCATTATTTCTCAGCGTCTCTCTGTACTGGGACTGGTTCTTCCTCCTGTTCCCTGGTTCTGAGCCACGCAAGGGACAGCAGGCAATGGAGCTAGCCCTGAGCTAGCCCAGGCAGAGGGGACAGCCAGCAAACCAGACAAAATAATGCCCAGTGAGCTCACACTGAGTTCTCTGCAAGGGCTGTAATTTCTGTCTTTTCCCTCTATCTGGTCATTGATTTTCACACACCTTGAAAGAACTTAATACCTTTGCAGCTTTTCAACTAAATCTTGTTCCAATAAAATAAAAAAAAAAAGTATCAGGTAAACAGATAAAGCAGCTGCCTAAATGTCTATGTTTTGGTTTCTCAGGAATGGAAAATAGGAAGTAGTTCAATTTGCAGTAACTCTCCAAGTGAAATAGAGAATAATTGTCATATATCAGCTCTTTATAAAATTTTATGGGAGCTAAAGTCGATCTCAACATAATTGTGATTAAAAAATTCAGACATCATATTATACATATATGACAAGGAATAGAATATTTCAAACTTCTCAGCATGACAAGGTCTTGGTTGCAGTACTGTATCTGTTCTTGAACCTCACAGCTCATAGTGATGTGAGCCAACTGGAAACAGCCCAGAATGGCTACATGTCTCAAAAGTGTGACCTAGGAAAAAAGATGGAAATAATTTGTACCATTTATTCTATTAGAAAAGAGGGAAGCATGCTAACAGTCTTTGAAGACTGTTTGTAAAAGCAAGTTTTCCGTGCAGGTTTCCATGGCTGTAGTGGATGGAACAAGAAGAAACAGACTTAATTTTTCAAGGAGGGAAGATGTAGATTAGACATTAAGAAAAAAATCTCTCCAAGTACAGTCTGGAATAGGTTGCCTAAATATTCTTTTTATTCACCATGACTGCAGGTCTTATGTTGCTGATAAGACAAGTATTTTTCAGATGTGATATGGATGTATACTGATGATCCCACCCTTGGGTGGGGAAATCACATCCATGGCATCTTGGATTTCTTCCAATTTTATTATTCCAAGACTCCATGTCTGATCTTGTTGGTGGATGAGAAGCTCAACATGAGCCAGCAATGTGTGCTGGCAGCCCAGAAAGCCAACGGCATCCTGGGCTGCATCAAAAGAAGCGTGGCCAGCAGGTTGAAAGAGGTGATTCTGCCCCTCTACCCCACTCTGCTGAGACCCCACCTGGGGTACTGCATCCAGCTTTGGAGTTCTCAACACAGGAAGGACATGGACCTGTTGGAATGGGACCAGCGAAGAGCCACAAAGATAATGAGAGGGCTGAAGCCCCTCTGCTATGAAGACAGGCTGAGAGAATTGGGCTTGTTCAACCTGGAGAAAAGAGGGCTCCAGGGAGACCTTATAGCAGCCTTCCAATACCTAAAGGGGCCTGCAGGAGAGATGGGGAGGGACTCTTTATCATGGAGAGTAGTGATAGGACAAGGGGTAACAGTTTTCAACTGAAAGAGGGGAGATTTAGACTAGATATCAGGAAGAAATTCTTTACTGTGAGGGTGGTGAGACACTGGAACAGGTTGCCCAGAGAATCATAGAATCATAGAATGGTTTGGGTTGGAAGGGACCTTAAAGATCATTGAGTTCTAACCACCTGACATGGGCAGGGACACGATCCTTAAGGTCCCTTCCAACCCAAACCATTCTGTGAATTTATGATTTTATGATCTCTGCAAATGCATAGGAAAGCTGAAGAATTGTGAACATTAAGGAACAATATTGACAAAAAACCCTGTGAATTCTGGCAATGCATCAATTATTCTGGAAATTAGAAGACAGCTTCTAACCATCCAGGGACAGTTTTCCATATGAAATGTAAATCTAACTGGCTTCAAGCAGGAATATGATCAGTGTAGGAAGGTATGCTGTGTGTTTTCTTCTGATTCCAGGGGACTTGGCTCAAATATACAGAAAGACCCTTCTGGAAAGCTTACATATGCATGATCTTTGCTTCCCAAAAAAAAGGTGACTGGATGCTTTAAGCCCACAGGAGCCCTGTGATGGCATTCAGCTTGCGAATAAGGCAAGTGAATCTGACTCAGTGTGTAAACTCAGCTCTCCTTTTAATGTGCTGCTTGGAACACTCTTTTTCAAAGCCTTATTTTATCGACTTTCACCCTCTTCTGATGTTCCAGTTCAGTATCTAGGGTTTTATAATCATTGCCATGACAGTGAAGCATCACGAACACTGGATGGTGGCATTGCAGAATGAATCAGACATGCAAAACAAGCAGCTTCTATTTATGCGCATAGATATCCCCTTAATCAAGGAAAAGATTTGCAGAGTAAAATGTGTTGTAAAATACTTTATATATTATTTGCTTTTGGAAAAAGAGCTGTAACTACTACATAAGCTTGTCCTGCAGTTCATATTTTCTCTTAAGTAAAATGATGAACAACTCTGAAAAAAAGCACAGTATAATTTATGCCATTTGTTCTCACAGAATAATTCTTGATTACTTAGCTTTAAGAATAGAGCCTATGCAACAAACAGCATAAAGCAGATAGAGGTTTTATAAAGGAGTTAATCCTGCAGGGAGGAAAGACAGAAATACATTTGTTGCAGGCGTCTTTAATTTCTTCTATTGCAGTTGTTGTTTATACTTAAGCTCTACAAGAATGAGAAGCAATATGAGTTTCTAGATGTTCCGATGGGTTACCCATCCTCTGTGGCCTCATCCCAGCCTAGGAGGTAGCAAGATACTTGCAAATTAGGGGCAGGTAAATAGGTATGGCTGTTCTTTCAAATTCTCTCTAATGTGATAAAATGTTTTCTACTGTTTTCACTAAGAAAAAAAAAAGGTGCAAGAGTCTATTACCATGGAAGCAGGATCAAAGCTGGCAACAGCTGCCTGATTTTTCTTTGTATCATCCATTTTGCTCATGTGAGTAAACTTTCAGGTGCTTCAGGTTGATCCTTTATAGCTGGCTATAGCAGAGATACCTGTTGATGCAGGTAGAAGTTTTTACTCCCTCAAATATCAACTTCCCAGCTCACTCCCAGGAAACCAGTCCTCTCTGAAACAAGACCCAGGAGGGGTCAGTTCAGGCCATTCATATGGCCAAAAGGCACGATGAATGTGCCCACACCAGATCTGGCCATGTCTTCTGGAGGACACCATACTCCAGCATTTTCCCTGAGCTTTGGCTGCCACTGCCCAGCACTCCTATGTCTTCCTCTGACATGTCCCATGGTGTGCAGTGCCCCTCCTTGATTTCATGCTATGAAAATGCCGTCTGGAGGGTGTCACCCTGTCCTCCTGTTATCTGAGATACTTTGAGAAAAAAAACAATGCAGGTTGAGACCATTCTTACTCGTAGTATGATAGGGGCATTGCTCTGACCCTGTGATGAGACCCAGGGCCAAGAGTAACACTGGAAGGATGTAACCCATCAGTTTTTTGGGGGTGAGGACTGGTCAGGATAGACATGGCCCTTCTACACCACTTGGGCTCGATTTTGTGTCGGTGGACATAGTACTGCAAATTCACCTGTAAGGTACAATCAAGTTCTGAGTGGATTTTCAGAGCTCTGATTTTTTTGTCAAAGTCATCCACAGCAGCATTTAGACTGGATTTAGGCTTTTAAGTCCCTTTATAGATCCAGTTCTACTGTCTATTTTATTAGTTTTGAAACTGTCTCTTTCCCCTTTGTGGGATAGCAATGACTAAATTCTTTTCCACTTTAAATGGGACTAAGCCCCTTGGGACAAAAATTTATTAGTAATATGCAAAACTATATTTCAAGGCCAAATTTGTTGAAAAATTAATCACTATCACTTAGAATTACTTTAAATTGTTTAATCTAAAGGAACCGATGCATCCAACTCCTGAACACCCCTGTCTTGCACTAAGTTCAGGTTCAGACCTTGGATGACAGCAGTGCAGAGAGACAAAGGGAGAGAGAAGACATAAGTCCTGGCTTGCTTAAACTTCCCTGAAATTAAACGTTTGCGCATTTTGAAGAGCAATTTTGTGTCTGTCAGTGAGAAAGTAGACATTAAATGCACCATTTGAATGATTTCTCCTTTTGGTTTTGGATGCTGATCAGGGACACTAGGTGGCACTTTTTGTTTGCTACGTGAGTGTGTCCAGAAATAGGATTCAATGCTGGTGAGATCTGACAATTATTTTTGAAGCAACTGGTGCATCCATATGGATCCTTGCTGACGAAGGAGACAAAAATATCCTGGTGCTCCATATCCAGAAAAATGGGGAGGACAGAGCACCTATTAACTACCTTGTTTCTTTTCTTTATCTCTTCTCTGCGCTGCAGCTGGTGGAGCATTGAAACACCCCATTTAGTTAAAGAACAGCCTGGGAATGGTTGTGTTCGTGATGCATTTTAAGGAAATGGTTTTGGGGAAAGCCATACATGACACGGCATCTAGGGTAGGATTTAGGCCAATAGGGTATAACATATCACAGCGTGAAAGCGCAGTATACGGACATGTGAGTTGGTAGTGCTGTTCAGCTGCCTTGTTACAGTTATCTGGTGTCATCCAGGGTACCATAAAGGATCCCACATGAAGACCAGCCACTGCTCCTGCAAGGCATGGGTTATATCTGCTCTGCCTCTGGATCTGTGTCCAGGTTGCCTCTGCAACTAATGGGTGCCTGCACCAAGCGCCTATCATGGGTGGTGGCAACTTGGTGAACCAAGGCAAGGAGCTGCTCACCTTACATGAGCACAGATGCCAATCAACCCAAACTCCTTTCGTGCTCCATTGACTGTGCTGGCTAGATTGCTGTTGTCCAGGCACTCAGCCCAATAGGTAGGCATCTGCCTTTGGATGACTGCAACAGGAGGTGAATCCCACAGCTAGTGAGCAAGTGCGCTCTGTGTTTATTTCCTGCTGATCTTAGAATCATGTAAATTGCTGAGCCTGCATGGTAAGCAGAAAGTATGGGATGTATGTGTGTGCCTCATGACTCCTGCAAGGGACCATGAGGAACCAGTCAGTGATTGTCAGTGCTGTTTGCCAGTGAAGTGAATGAACATAAATGCAACACTGCAATGGCACGTTTGCAGAAAGAAAATTTGTCCAAGGCAAAGCTATTTTTTCTTAATTCAATGCTGAGAAATCTCTGACTGTTCTCCCTAACAACTTTTTACAGACATGTATTTTTTGTAAAGAATTACACTACATAGTTTTGGAAAAATCTGCCCTGAGCTAATTGTGCAATTTCTGCTGTGTTTATCATGGTCCAACCCCTCATTCCCATCTTCCACAAGGAAGGGTATTATGACTGTGCTGTTTTGTATGACTTGTCAGGTACAGACCACTAGGACTGCCTAAATCATCAGTACAGTGCCCTGACATCAAAAGTTCTTGGCTGGTTGATGTTTAATCCATAAGGATCTGCAGAATCCTCACAGAGCAGGTACCATAAGTCATGAAACATCTCCTTTACCTATTGCAAATGATACTTACCTTTAGTACAAAAGCTGAAGTACTAGAAATTCAATGAAAGGTCACAGAAAAGAGCAAGGAAAGATCTAGGTCTAGAGCAAATGACTCAGACTGGTACAATT
Organism: Nycticryphes semicollaris; assembly: GCA_013400055.1. Taxonomy (NCBI): domain Eukaryota; kingdom Metazoa; phylum Chordata; class Aves; order Charadriiformes; family Rostratulidae; genus Nycticryphes; species Nycticryphes semicollaris. Next base: position 658,791 of record VXBJ01003729.1, read on the forward strand.
AGAGCTGATTTGTGAGGAATAAAGGTCCAGAAGATACTGGGGATTGGGCTATGTCAATGGTGAAGAGAAAAGCAATAACCCTCACGCAGCAATGAGTGCTGCCACTTTGACTTGGGAGGAAATTCCTTCCTACTGCTGCATCTGGTGGTCTGCCCAAGCCTGAGCCGATCATCAAGACAAATAAACCATCTTGCTAGAGATTTTCAGTCTGTCAGTGTACTCCGCTTTTCATTCTGTTTCTGAAGCTAGACCATGCCTCGTGCTTTCAAGGGAGGAGGAGAAAAGCTAAGAAGCTTAAATTATACATTAACAAGAGTTGCCCACTGCAAGCAACTAGTAGAAACCCTGAAACAAGGATCTAATTAAAAACAGTGTAAAAATCATGCAAATTTACCCTGTCAAAAAATAGCCGTTCAGACTCCTTTTAGAGCCCTTGCAATTTCTGTATTCACTCCTACAATCTCCATCTGATATGCATTAAATCTAAATAAAATAAATCTACTACATTAACTTTATCTAAGAAACTGGTTATTTTCAGGAAAAAATAAGTTGCACAGTTAAAAAAAAAAGAAAAAAAAAGTGTTTATCATTAAGAGAGAGATCCAGACATCTCCATATAGTTGTCTACAGTATATATGTCTATATGTGAACTAGGAAAATAACTTCCCATTATATCAATTAAGATTGAGGGCTGGATTCAGCAGCCTGTATGGAGGCTTCTGGTGGCATTTGGGATGCCCTTTGGTATCTGAGATGTGTGATTTGGGCTGACAGATGCAGCACAGGATGTGTCCTTCCAGAGGAGAGCATTTGGAGGCCATTCAGGATACTTAAATGGCACTGGATACCTATGTTTAGACAACTCAGTCAAGCCCTTAGTCAGTACAAGGGAAGCCAGATTGAGCTCATGCTAATCTGACCAATATTTGCTTAGTTTGATAGCTCCATTAACTATAGCAGACCTGTAGACACTTAGCTCTCATGCAGGTGCCTACATGTGGACACCACCCCGAGCTGTTGTGCCTTTGCTGGATCAGACCAAAAGATGGCGTAGAGTCAGTAGGTGCTCTTCTTTGTCCAGGTGGAGATGAGAGACCTGCCTTCCCATTGCCTCACTGTGGTTAGTGCACAGGCCCATCTCTGATCCATCATTAGAATTAGGGTCACACTTAAGGAGAAAAATAAAAAAAAAAAAGAAGAAGAAGAAAAAAAAATGAGTTGCATCCATTATCTAATTTAGGTTTGAACCACGTGCTAATGATTACAGCAAGTATCATTGCAATACGAGGGCAACTGGTAGGATTTTTCAAGCCAACTGTAGAAATGTTTATACAAGCATTTGTAAAAACCAATGAGACGGGTATAAATGCTTAATACTTTTTTGCCTCACTGAAGCAGGAATCCATACATCCTCTGTTGCAGATAGGAGTTCACATCTACTGTTACGCACGGAATATGCGGAACAAGTGACACTTCAATCGCTGTATTTTAGATTGTAACTTTGATTATACAGGAACAAACTGACTCCCTTAGTGTCTTGTGATCCTGCCTCACTTCACAGAACCTTTTAAATCTCTCCATTCACACACTCATACATCACATTTTATGCTTTTCTCTATCTTTTAAATTCTTCCACCACTTGTTTGAGTACATGCAAACAGAGGGCATGGAGCAGAAAGTGCTGTAGCATAGACAGGTTTACTCCAGGTCTCTTGTCATTCCTGCAGAGGGTTTACTCCAGGTCTCTTGTCATTCCTGTCTGTTAAAAAAGTAATCAAGTTTACCACCTCCAGAGACCCAGAAATCCCCCATCATGGTTTGGTACCTGAAGAGAAGCAGCTGAAGGCAGCGGACCACACTCAGGGGATACGTCCCCTGATACAGCCCAGCCTAACCAGTGGTCTTGGTGCAAGAAAGCCTGGATGTGATGACAGCAGTGGGCAGGGAGACCTGCACAGGGGACACGGGGGATCCTTTGCTAATGGCAAATTGGAATGGCTCGGCCTTGACCCTGCACATCTTCACTTAGATCTCTTAACTGCTTGGACTAACCTTGCTGTGGCCTTTGGGGCCATGCTCAGGGCAGCCCATTCCCCATGATGGACTTACAGAGGCTGCAAAGTGCAAGAGCTGTAGGAGGTGCCTTCATTCACTCAGGTGCAAATTTAACCAAGCAGTGAAATCAGGATAAAATCTTTTGTTGAGGGCAACAAAATGTGGATGCAAGACATTTTGGTGGTGAAAGCTTGGTGTTAAGGGACACAATTCTTTGTGCAGGGGACCTCTGTTAAGTATTTTTTATTACAATATTTTCTGAGGAATCTTTCATTAGCAGCCTACCATTAATTGCTGGGTGGGTGATCTTTTATTTCTTTTTGATCTCAGACATTTGTACATAGATAAGCAAATAACCCAGATTTTTTTTTCCCCCAAATGCATGGTTACAACAACTGACTACAATGAAGTAAGAAACACAGTGGTTTTGTGTCTGGAGCATGATAATTTCAGAGCACAAGGCAAGCTGTTAATTATTTCTTATCAGCTGTAACCTAAAACAAGTAGCTTTAACTATAGCAAAGAAATTTCATCAAGCTAAAAAGTTGAGTTTTTACTGGTGTTCTTTTCTGCTAAAGGAAGACAAATACATCCGTGTTTCATTTTTTATTCAATACACACACATCAGGTAGAAACATCCCTTGGCCGCAGCCCCCCTACCTGCTACACTGAGCAAGCCCTTGGTTTCTCCACCATTTGAACCACAATACTTGAACCACAGCGCACTTGGCATCCTCTCTTTAGTAAGTAAACGTGGCTGAAGAGCCCACTGAATAATTTATTGTATTTTCAGAACCTCACTGGCCAGGCCAATTAATATTTAGTGAAAAAAATATTCCTGACTTTGAAAGGCAAGGGTATTGGCAGGGAATGAATGGCTGCAGTCAGCAAGGACCACAGGTCTCTCATAGGTGCTTAACTGACAGGTCAGGAGGGGGAGTTTGGTCTCTCCTGGGGCTCGTACGAGTAAGGACCTGCTTGTGGTAGGCATTGAGACAAGCACTAAAATTCAGACCCACGTGGCATGCTTCGGTGGGTCTCCAGTATGAGAGACTGAGACCCAAGCTATGCAGCAGGACAAGCGCACAGCAAAGGTGGGATGAATGGGATGTCTGTCTCCAACACGATGAACTGCTGTATCTTACACACCTGCTTCCCTTTTCTTTGGTGAAGAAAAGCAAAAAGGGTTGAAATATGAGTGAAGAATTTATAACTGAGGAGGAAGATGCTGGATGTGAATGTATCTGCAGTGCTCACTCTGGCGTCCTGGTTCTGGAACCCTTCTTGCTTTCAATGGTGATGCTTCCTTTCAGTGTCTTATTTCTCTCCTTGCATCTCATTTTGCATTTTGTGTTAAAAATATGTTGTACCTGTGTGAGGGACTAAAATCTGTGTTTTGAGTAGATGATAAATTAGCAGAACTGGGTTGCATTGCCGTTTAACATTTTAAGAATTTGATTAACCAACTTGCAGTCAGTAGACGAACCAAGCAAAGAGCATCAGTGTAACATCTTCATTAGATATCAAAGTCTGGCCTGGAATTGCCTCTTCTTTTCCTAATACTCCCAGGCTTCCGCTGTTGAAAATTATTATAATAGCTTTTGTAATCATGTCTCACACCTCTAGAAAAGGAAGCATTAAGACAAAGATATTAAAAAGGAGGTATTAACGGGAAAAGGCAATCCACTATTTTCTGCAATGGGAAATTGTGGCTCACTAATCTGTTTGAATTTTTTGAATCTTTCAGTAACGCAATGTAAAATGTAAAGCAGTGTAAAGAAAAGTAAAAATAATGTATTTTAATTTTCAAAAGGTGAATGAAAATGTTTCTTAGAAGAAGGTATAAAAACATTGCTTGTTTCTGTTTGGAGAAGCAACGTGTTTTCTGGGAGCAAAAGGCAAGAAATAGGAAATAAAGAATCAGATGAATCTATTTCCCACAAAGCAAAAGATTAAGAGTAGAGTACTCAAGTACTGATCTCTTGAGTAATATTCTTGGAGTCTGTCATGGGCTGGAAAGATTGGTTGGAGCTCGAGAGAACAGAACAAGGGTGAACAAAATAACAGGTGGAGCTCAGTGTCAACAAATGCAAAATAGTATTAATTGGAGAGGAAAACATGATGTACTCATTAACCTTACACTGTTCCGCCTGTGTCGGGTTAGGAAGGGGATTTGGATATGGTGGTGCACAGCTGTGCAAAGCCACAATCCAAGGAAGAAAACGAGTTTATTGGTGGTGAAAGTATGGAAAAAGAAGGCAGTACTTTTATGTGGTTGGTGGTCTGATGCTCTGGGGAAGACCTTGTGCAGGTCTGGGTGCTGACACTCAAGTGACAATGCAGATCTATGTCACCTTCAGCACAGGGTGATGGGAATGATTGGGAGCATGTAAAAATATTCAGCAGAAACCATGTTTTAAAAGATTGAGATCATTTGCCTCTGAAACAAGGAGAAGTGGGAGTATGATAGCAATACATAAAACAGCAGATGATCTGGAGAAGTGAGTTTGGGAACACAAGAATAAGAGAAAATCAGTGGTTTAGACAAAGGCAAATGCAGTTAATTGGAATTCACTTCTAATTTTGATAATACAGTATGTATCTGGCTTTCACTGCCCCAGCCTGGGACACCAAACATCTGGACTTGCCCGCTTTTTCAGTCAGTGAGTCTCACAGTGAGAAAATTACAAAGTGATAGAAGGGAATCTTGTTGCCACAGAAAAAATAATTAGACCGTAAAAATCATTAACCCAGAGTTGTGTTTACCATTAATACTCTATCAAATGTTGATTGTGTGACTAAACTGCAAAGGAAAAGAGCAGCCGTAACCACTACCCAACAATAAAAACAAGGTCATCATTGCTGTGAAAGAAAAAATGAGATGGATGAAAACAGTCCAAAAGGTCCTTTCATCTATAAGTGATGAAAGTGAGCAGGTTTTTAGACCCAAATCATTGAATAATTTTTCCTAATTTTCTGGTACAAAAGTGATTTTAAAAACCATTAGCGTCTGTTAAAATATTTATGCACAGAGAGATGTATTTCAAAGATTCAGAATCTGCTTGTGCACATTTAATTGGAACTCACCTTAAAACATTTTGGAAACAGCAGCATTTTGCTTGGTATGAACATGCCTGCCAAGTACATCCACGTGAAATATCTGCTTTCTGCTATCCAGTAGTCTCCATTCAACTTTCTTCATTGTTGTCATGGCAATAAGACTGTTTTTGACACTGCCACTAATGAACTCTGAGGGTGAGAAAGGTCCTTCTCCAACAAAGAGTGACACCACCACAAAGCAAATTAAATTGCTCTGACAACGTATCTATTGAGAGTGAGTTCACATGTCACCGGAGCTTTTAGGATCTTATTGATGACTTTGTGGCTGCCAAAAGTCATAAAGTACTGCTGGTGTAACAGGTTTATGTTTATAGATGGTATTTGCCCGTGTTGTTTGATCACCCTAATGCTGATATAGTCTGTCATTTTACCTTGACAGTTGTATTCGCTATTACTCCACTGTCAGTGAATTAATGAAGGTGTGTGTGTCAGTAATCATTTCTTATCTCCAAAATGGTATAATGTATATGCCATAAACACATAACTAGGTGACAACTGATTACACTACAGTTAAATGATAAGAGCAGTTGACAGGAGTAGTTGCAGATCACAAAATAGACATAGGCCAGCACATTCCTCTGGGTGATAAAAGCTGAAATAAAGGTGGCCCAAACTGTCTGTGTGTAGGGCCTTTTACAGTTATTTTCTTGTCTGTTCCAAAAAGGACCGACCACCTGCAGAAGTAATAAAACATATTGAGAGGACTTCTTTTAAATGCCATACTTTAATGTGCATGGTGCTTTACATCAAAAGGAGATGACCACCTTGATGCAAGTGGCTCACTGATTGAGCAGAAACCTGGAGATGCTGTCTCTAAACCTGTAGTGCTGTCAGCTCAGAGCTTGTCAGCTGCATAGAAATACATGAATTTTACTTCCCCTGAAGTAAGCTGCTGAAATCAGTCTGTAACTTTATTACTTCTGGAAAACAGAAGGGACGAGGTGACCCGTAGCAGACAGCCTGACTTGCCATGGCCACTGCTGGAACTGGCACAGGGGGGTGGAGGTGACGGATGCCATAGGTTTGGATGAGGGGGTCCTCCTCCTATCCCAGCCTCCCCACAAGACGCTGCAGGAGAAGCTGGCTTTCCAGGACACATGATAGTTTTTCTTATTCTGTGTAGGCAGCTGGATCTATCTGTTTTTACACACATAGCACTCTGTTGTTTTAAGTGTCTGTGGACCTCTGCTCAGTGCCAGCAGACAGTCACCATCCCAACAGATGACTCTCCCGTACCTACAAGCCAAAAAAAGAAACCTCATCCTGTCCTGGCAGAGCACACCAGGACTGGCTCCTGTACCACGGTACAAGAGCTTCAAGCCTTTTTGCCTATGGGTGGTATAACCTATTGTTACTTGTTTGGTGTTATTGCCTGATATCTGTTATTTGTCTGATGCCTATTGTCTGGTATAACCTCGCTGACCAACAGCAACATCAACGTGCAAGTTTTTTTCTTTCCTAGCCAGGAAAAAAATAGTAAAACTGCAGGAAAATGTAATCCTGGGGGTATTTCCAAGGAGGTTACTGGACAGTATAATACATGGAGCCCTACAAGACTTCTGGCAGCAGCAAAGTCATCATAAGATCCTAAAAGCTCCACTGACATGTGGACTCAGTCTCAACAGATATGCTGTCATAGCAAGTCCTGGTGTCCTGAAATCCCTGTTACTTGGTGACTCACAGGTGCTCTGATAGACAAACAGCTGATTTGGGTTTGCCATGGCACAGCCTAGCATGGGCTTTCTTCCATGAGGGGAAACTGAATGCTAGAGCTAAGCTAAAGTGCACTCTTGCATCTTGGACAGCTTTGAAGGGAACCTGATGGGGCAGAAGGGAGAAGCCTCTGCTACTGCTGTCCAGGCTTTAACCCCACAGCAGACCATCATGGGCAGCAGAGCTATCAGTGAGGTATATGTTGAGGTCTTAGGGTAGAGAAAAAGGATGGGAAGGCGCATGAGAGGCACATGACTGATTTGCTTAGTTGTCTGTGATAAATTATGTGAACTGCTTGCCTACTTAACCAGCTACCCATTGCTGAGCAGTGTAGACAAGAGGTATCCACCATGGATTAACCTGAGAGATGTCACAAATATTATGTCCTCCTTCACCAGCAACCAAACTTTTCCATTTTCTTTTCAGGCACATTTCTGCTGTTCTACCATCTGCTTCCACAGAATGAAGACACGTTCAGAGTTCTCGCTATTCTGATGTGAACCAGCCCACCCAGATCTGCCAAGGGTTGTCAAAGAAGGGTCAGATGTGTCAGTGTCCCACTGTTTTGTCCCTCTTCAGTCATATTGTGCAGAGCCTCCAAAAGCTTCTGTGTTCTGCCTTGAAGCAGCTTCATGATATTGTGACTGGTGCTGGAAAAAAAATCAAAACAGTTGAGCCATGGATTCAAGGTGGTATGTAAACAAGGGCAAACCACTCAGCTTTACTGAGCTTCACTCAGCTTAGCTAAAAATCTGGATAGGAAGCAACACTGCACTGATGACTAGATACTGCACCTGAAAATTCCTTTTATTAGAATATCTAATGCACTGTACCTTATGTGGGCTTATGGATGGATCTCAGATTAAAGGGATTTAAATACCCTTTGGTGCATTTCTATAACTTTATCTTTACAAAAATGATGTAGATAAAATCTGCACAGTATCTAACTAAATAATGTCATTGCAGGCATCAAGAATAAATTCTCTCTGTTGAAGAAATATCATGAGTCATAGCCAGAGTTGCTTTTCATTATTTGCTTAAGGGCTAGATAGTACAAAATATATGTTCATGATACACTTCAAATTTGTCTTGCTTATTCATTTTATTTTTGATTGAACACACCAACCTCAGCAAAAGTATGCTAATCTTTTCCACTGGAACTCATCTGCCCTCAGTCTTTGTGTGTGTCTGACACTGCTGGTAAACCCCATTTCAAAAAATAAACACATTATCAACACACTTAGGAGGAGGCATCTGAAAGCTCATCTTTGTCTTTATATTTGGTCTTCCAGTCAGATTGCTTTACTTGCACAGACTTACCCTTTTTAACGTCCTTGCAGGAACTGCTAAAATGCTCAACCACGTGCTCCTTATGTAAGCAAGGCTCCGTTTAATAACTTGGTGAAATTCAGCATGCAAAATAGTGACAGAAAACAAAACACATTCTGTAGTTCTGGTAGCAACACGTGGATTTGCTCTCTGGGTCCATTATATCAGCAAGCCCACCCTTATGCTAATTCGCTGTTTCTTTGGCATTTGAAAAAGAATTTGAACTGAAAAGTAAACAATAAAACCCAGAGCTTGTTTTATGTTTCCTTCACGGGGACAACATTTATTCTTTATGACAGGAATGGCTTTTTGTTGACCAAATTTATACTTCTGGACTGAAATTCAGAAGAATGGGGAAAAAATAAAAAGATCATGCAAGAAAATGTGAGATTGTCTCTTGAAGTCTTGAATATTATACAAGCTTATATTTTAATAGAATGATGAAATAAAATCATCCTACAGGAAAAGATTTGGGTCTGCTGGAGATAACTAGTTGGACATTAGGCAACAATGTACTGCTGCTAAAAGGTAAATATCCTGCTCAAATACCTAAACAGGAGCATAGCCTGCAATATATGTGAAATAATCCTCTCCCCAGGACTGGAAAGGCTTCAGAAGTGCCCAGCTTATGGCACATCTGGGAATCACATATCTAGAAAGATCGTGGTCCCAATGTAGGTAGTGCAGAGGAGAGGAACAGGCACAGTCAGGATTTCAGAAAACATTAAATGGTCTCATTCAGCCTTGGGCCAAAAAGGCTGCAGGGACACGTGATGGACCCTTGAACTATCTCAAAAGGTATAGCACAAATAAGAAGAGATTAGTAACCTAAGGTAGGTTTGGAGCACAACCTCTCCCTAGAGCTAAAGGAGCCAAAGGATAGCCCTGTGTGTCCTGCAGCCTGCTCTGTCTGGAAGGGTTGCTTTGGTTTATGTCATACAGACATCTGGGCATTTAAATCATGATATGTGGCTGAGGAAGCAGCAGCAGAAACACGGTTTTGCTGTGGCCTAGTGATGGCTGTCCCCAGGCCTGACAGGAAGACAGTGATAACACTCCTTGGTCTTCCAAGGTGCATCTGTCACGCCTATATCCAAGTCATCCTCCTGCACAACCCATCACAAACAAGCTGTCTTCTTGACTCAGGCCTTCCAAATCTTGACATCAACTTAAAAATCCCAAGATCTTTGAAATAATACTTTTCGGTTCCTTGCCTTTTGGTTTTGAGGTTTTGAGCTGTTATGAGCAATGTGTGCTCTGTCAGCTCAGGGCATGTAAGCCCAGTGTAGACACATTCCCACTTGGATACTAATTTTTCTAGCTTTTATCCATGATCATGAGAAACCTGTTTATTCCAATTTATTTCTGGGTTTTTTGTTTTGTTTTGGTTTGGTTTTGGGTTTTTTTTTTGTTTGTTTGTTTGTTTGGAGTTTTTGTTCTTATTTTTTAGAGGTAATCAGGATGCACTTCTCTCTGGTTAAGACCTCAAATGCCCAATTTCATGACTTGGATTTTCTGTATCTGAAGTCCCCAGGTGCTGTATGCTTCATTTAAGGAGTTCTCTCACCAACTTCAATCTGAATGGTACCAACCATTGACTCCGAAAATAGGACACTCATGAGCTCAAGTTCATATTCAATGAAAGTCTCACCATACAGTAAGCTACATCCTATGCTTAAGAGCTTTGTCAAATACAAAGGAATTTTGGAACTGACACCTTTCCAGAAACGGCCCCCTGGATGCAGAGAAGGAGTTAGCTTTGTGTGTTGACAATATTTTTGTCTCCCTCATTTAAACTTCAGTTTATTTCTTTGTCTGCCCTTAGGTTTTAGCCTTTCAGAGTAGAAACCATCTTTGATGGAAGGTGCCTGGCACAGAGCTACTAAAGGTGCACAGCGGTGCAACAGCAGCAATAGCTTTAACTAAAGGCAATGAAAGGTCTTTTTATCCTGCTTTAAAAAACATGTCTTAAGAAATAGGAAAGAACGAGAGACTGACCGATTAGTGAGAAAGGGTAAACCACTAATCATATCTTTAAAATTATTTTAATACCTTAAGAAAAACCTGTCTTGAATGAGAAAATTCAAGTATGTGCAATTAGGAAGTAATGTAAATTTCCTAAGTAAAGAGCTGGGCTGAAAGAAACAGGTATGATATGAGTCAGAAAGATTTAATTTATGCAAATCAGCCAGACCAGATTATAGCATCCTAAATTGTAAATGGAAGTACTTAATGAGTTTATTGAATCCTTAAATTATTTCTGAGCTGTTCTGGTGAGTTGAGAAGGTAATGAACACTGGGCAAGAACGTGGGAGTTGTCTACGTACCTATGTATCTGTGAGATGGAGGCTGTTGTGCTGGTGGTAGTCAGACAAGTAATGGATGTGCTAATTTCTTTGAAGTTTGTCTTCTTCAAGTGGTGTCTCATTTTCCCAGGTGCAGGGATAAAGTCAGTGGGGGACAGTGAGGCAGGAGAGAAGAAGAGAGCCAGAAGCTCTGAAAATCTGAACTTCTAAGGAGATATGAGGAAGTTGATTATAGCCATGCCCCCACAGGGCTCCAGAGGGGCTGGTGCATATGAAATAAAGGGTTTGCTGGCACAGCTGGGCCATTGAGAAACATGAAAAATCCCCCTTGGGCTCCTTCCACAAACCAAAATCTTAATTTTTGACAGAAGGTTGGTTGTGTCAGTTTGTAAGGTACCTCTTGTTCCCATGTGCTATCTGCCACCAGCACAGGCTTTGTGAGGTGGAAGGGACACATGTGGCAGGTCATGGGCATGATTTGCATTGAAACAAAATCTTCTGTGGCAAGTTTTACAGGCAGAAGTTCTTGGGGGATGTCAGTTGCCTTGAGAAAACTCTCCTGCAGGTAAGACAGTAAGAAAGAGACCAAAACTCTTTTTTCTTATCCACCCTGTGGTGGTCAATGTCCCTTTATTTAGACTGGCATGTTGTTCTTTACTGCTGGAGACTGTGCTCACGGAGGCTGAGCCTATAAGGATATATTTGTGATTCATTATATAAGTGATAGTGACTAGTGTCATTTTGCATGTCATAAGGGGATTAAACACAATCCACTTAATGCACACAAGAAACTCCGCTATAAAATTGTATTTGTGATTGTTGCTGATGACAAATGTTGGCTTCTAGTGTCAGACAAATCTAAGGGCTTCCTGGAGGCCTGCCTATTCCCTTGAAACACCCAATTAATTACCATTTTGCCTACAATAAGCAGTTCACAGAAGTAAGCCTCAGACAGTCATTAATGTCCGTGTTAAATAAATTACTGTTCCTCCTTTGTACCTCACTATATTAAGAAAATAAATCTGTGCGTGCCTCTTTTCAGTCTTTCTAAACTCTATTAGTGCGGAACTTCTTAAAATCAAGGAGAAAGATAGTCGGAAATGTTGGCGATGAACACAGCAACATTCACCAGCAGTGTCTGAGTGCTGTGTTCATTTTAGTATTGATTGGTGTCAAAGGACTGGAGCCCTCAGGCAGATTTGTTGTTGCTTGGGATTACACAAGTGTTTTTTTTCCTGAAGTATTGGCTTTTCCCTCTCCTTGATAGTTACAGGATTACTGTGTGATTTTCGCTCTGTTGTAGTGCAAATAAGTTTTGGGATAGGCATGGAGCGGTTCCTGGGGTCCAGCATGGAGCCCTTTCTTATCTGCTGCTCATCTGCCTCTGAAGAAGTAGTAGCTATTTCTGAATTTCATACAGATGTTCACTTGAAATAGAGTACCTGACTTTCCTGCCGTATTAGAGTTGGTCTGAAGGAACATATTCCACTCAAGAGAGGATCAGACCAAAAGTCTTTTGGGAAGAAATGGGACTTCTCTTATTTAAATGAGACCTGCAGTGGAAAGGTTGGAAGAAGACGCCTCAGCTGCAATTATGCAACTTAGGCTGAATGATCAAATACCAAATAGTATCTGAAAAATTTGTTTTCAGTCAAAGAAAATGCCTCTTTACCCAGAACTCTTAGTATTACAGACAAGTCATGAAAAAAAAAAAAAA